>JAQIUQ010001824.1:0-55494 GCA_030378365.1 Hybognathus amarus | reverse complement strand
CCGCCATATTTGCGACCGACTCGCCCGGTGCGGCCGCCCAAAGTGCCTATTTGAATGAGAGAGAGAGACAGAGATACCTATAGAAAATTTAAATTTTAGGCTCCGATCCTAATTTGTTACCCCCAGTTTTCTTTAGTCCATTATTATCTGCCCCAGGCTTGCCCTAATTGGCCATGATATAGAAATACATAAGTCATAGAGCGCACGCGTTCATGAGAGTCGAGGCGATGTCATGAATGATTCTTCTGCAGGAGTTCGGCTGGCATGAATCTATCTAATCCGAACAGCAACACTGGCTGGCACAGAGACACCTGCATCAGCACAGTCAGAGACATCAGTCAAATATCATAAAAGACTGCCATATCTGTCCGAAAGAACAGATGTTCAGTAACAGAGAAGGTTTAATAATCACAAATATCGAAATGATTCTTTCGAGTCGAATCTTTTTGAATGATTTGGCTGCGGTTAAAAGCTATCAAGAGGTAATTAAAGCTCTTCAGTGATTATAATATAACGACTTGAATTGCAGTTTGTTCGTCACATAAAGCTATCATATTAATAAATAACGATATTAATATAACGGACGAGTCGTATAGATCACTTTTATGATACTTTTGTGATGTTATTTGTCTTTTGTTATTTTTATTTTTTTGCGTGACAGCCCCCAGTCGGCTAATGTTACTCATTAGGCTACATATTCAAAAATGTCCCCTTTGCCTTCCACGGAAAGTAAACTTAAGGATTTGCACATGAAGGTGAGTAGTTAAATGACGGCAGAATTATCAGTTTTGGAAGAACTAGTCCTTTAATATGTATTTCAAGGCTAAGATTATGCATCGTCTGCAGAGCTAACATTAACGTTCAACAAAAATAACATCTAAGGCCGGAGACACACTGGATGCGTGGCGTGAGCGTCTCGTGAGCGTGGCGTGTCCCTTTTATTTCGGCTCCCATGTTAACAGATTAGAGCTTGCACACTGCCCGCGTGACACGCGCGTCTCAGGCGCGGCATGAGCCGCGCGGAAAACGCGTGCATGCTAGAAATAGAACCGACGCCTATTTTTCACGCGACACGCAAGCGTGTTGGAAGCGTTTCCAGGCAAAAAACAATAGGAAACAATGTTTATTTGTCATTTTGTACACGAATACATATGAATAAATTACATTTTGATGTTTGAAAGTCTAGGTTTTGACATACATTCAGATATCAAAGTAATTTAAACAAAAAATAATATTAATAATTATCAGTTTTCAAATATTGCCATTATTTTGCCTATATATAATTATGTCATTTATTTTTTTTAACAATCGAGTGCTGGTGTCCACTACAGAGGTCATAGCATAACATAAAAATATATTTTCTCTTTTTTTCCATTTGTTTCTTATGCTCATAACAATGTGATTACATGAAGAAGAAGAAAAAAACTTTTGAAAAAAAAAAAACGTTCTGGGTCTCAGGATGATATAAAGATACGAATAGGCTAGAATAACAACATACTAGTGTGTCTTCTGAGTAACGGTCCACCATCAGGCTAAATAAGCTCTTTAAAGCTACACAAAATTTGAAAAAGTTATTGAAATAAACAGACAGCCCACTTCCATATTTTTCGGATTTTGGAAGATGCGTGATAACAGACTTGAAATTGTTGTCATAAAGGCAAGAGCAACACACCGCTAATCCAAATGTAGACAGTCTCTCTATGTCACCTAGCAGCAGCAGCGCCGCGTCAGACACGCTTCTGGTGTGCAAAGACACAGAAAACGCGATGCAGCCGCCACGCAGCTGACACGCTACAGAAACGC
This sequence comes from Hybognathus amarus, assembly GCA_030378365.1. Lineage (NCBI taxonomy): Eukaryota > Metazoa > Chordata > Actinopteri > Cypriniformes > Leuciscidae > Hybognathus > Hybognathus amarus. The sequence continues at coordinate 53,691 of JAQIUQ010001824.1, read as the reverse complement.
CACGCTCACGCCACGCATCCAGTGTGTCTCCGGCCTGAAGCACATGTGACGGAGACATTATGAACTTCAGAAAAATATTTATTAGATTTAGGTAGACAGACAGTTACGTCAAAATAACCCCAAATCTAATAACTTACCACGATAAAGTGCATTTAAACAGATCCAACAAATTCAATGAAGAAAAACATTATCTGTCGATATCTGTTTTGGCCACTGAGAGTATAGGCTATAATAGAAATATAATTAACCATAAACCAGCAACATGAGACTTCAAGTCTTTAAAAAAATATTTTCTCTTCTCTCTTCTTTGGTATAGAATAAAATACCAGTTCAGGGTTCCTCTTTCGGCTGTTTTTGCAGCCAACTGCACAACATATTGCAGGCATTAATGTGACCGTCGGTCGCAAACTGGTCGCAAAGATGGCGGCGCAAAGCTACAGTGACGTCACATGAACCGAATGAATAAAAATATCATGTGCATAAAAATATCATATGTGACATCACATAATTACCCATATGGCACTGTCAGAGACTTTATTCACCCATAACAAATATGTATACACATAAAACATGACATCAGAGTTTTAAAATCAAACATGTTAAAAGAGAAAAATACATCACGGACACGGTTGTTTAAACCAATGAGCATTAAGCTGTGTTGTCAGCAAGTCGTTTCCCATCATGCTTTTGATCAGCGCAGTCGGTGGAGAGCAACTGCGCGCGACTGCAGAATCAGACAGGTGCGCCTTGCGCTTGCGAGAGTTTTTTGACATACGTCGACATGACATCAGAGCCAGGCGGACAGTTCTCAGACACATTTCTAACCGGAATCGGTGGCGAGATGGCGTCAATGTAACATCGCTCTGTTATCGCTCTGCAATATGAAGTAGCAAACCTCGTTTTTTTTAACAGTTAACTCGAACTGAGGGCTTTAAAATGCTATTCTAATACTTGACAAATCAGAGACTTTTTGAAGAAGCTATTTATCTACGTGTTTCCTTACTTTTCGGCTTTTTTGAAAATTGGCTGAAGTGGCTAATGCAAACCACGCCTTCGCCTAACTTTTCAAACGGACTGTCACTTCTTCTATACTCGACCAGAAGCCTCCAGCTTATCCTTATATTCTTGAAAAATGGACAAAGAGGAAGATATTAGCAGCATTATGCACTCATACGCCAAGAAGGCTCCACAGACACAGACTGAAGAAGGCGAGATGGAGGTAACTTGGCCGGAACAGGAGGGCTCGGACTCGGCGCAACCGTTGCTAAATTCGCCGAAGCTGCGAGCTGCCAAGAGAAGTAAAATAACTGAAGACAATGAAGGTCAGTCTGTTCCCAATTCTGTTCTGCTAATGATAATGGAGAGGGTTGAAAAAATGCAACAAGAGTCACTGAGGAAGTTGCAGTCGTTGGAGGCGACAGTTAAAGATAATACTTGCACCATAAAAAGTGTCACTGACGCTATGGAATATATGGGGAAATAACTAAAAGAAGCAACGGACAAAGTTGAAACCCTAGAGAAAAAGTTCGGATTCTTGGAGAAAGAAAACGGTGTGCTACGTGACAGGTGCAATGAACTTAATAATTACAAGAGGAGATGGAATCTACGCGTCGCTGGGGTAAAGGAACAAGCGGGAGAAAATGTAAAAAAATGATGGTGGACCTATTCAGCCAGGTTTCACCAGACATCGCAGAACAACTGGCCTTTTCCATAGACATCGCTCACAGATTGGGACCCTGCTCGGGAGAGGCAAGTTCCCATCGCCGTATCATTGTGCAGTTTCTATCGCGAACCCACAGGGACAAGATCTGGAAGGACGCCAGAACATCGGCCATACTCAAGGAAAGAAAAATGTAAATCTTCGAAGACCTGACCCAAGATGTCAAGGATGCCAGGAACAAACAACGCATTCTCATCCCAAGGCGCCATATTTTGACACTTTTGCAAAAGCGCAATATCCAACGCACATGGGACCCTTTAGCGCCAAATGAGACGGTTAAGTTTTAGGTATGGGTAGGGTTAGACCACTAGGAGGCACCTTCTGCCCTATTTATTTTTACGTCTCATTTGGCGCTTAAGGGTGCCATGTGCTTTATTTACGCTTTTGCAAAAGTGTCAAAATATGGCGTTTTGGGATGAGAACGGGTTCGACCAAATTGTGGCCGCTGGTGGAACAGGCAAGGAAGGAAGGGAAGAAAGCGGGTTTCCGAGGACACTTCTCGCATATTGATCATGGTAAAAGGGTTACAGTGAATGATATGTGAGCCAGGCCGCTGAACTGCTCTAGTACATGTATGTAAATCTTAACGAAGGTAAGCAGATTTGTAAGATTTTTCTGCAGATTTACATAATGGCTTAAATCTCGTCTGCTCTACTTCTTGGTGGATTATTCATCTTAGAAGTAACGCTATCAAAAAAAAAAAAAAAAAAAGATCTACAGTGCACAACAAAAATGCGACCCCAAAAAAAAAAATTACAAATCTAAAAAAATTAAACGATTCACAAAACGAAAAATATATTTTCAAAGGGTTACCAAGTGTATTTTCAAAGAGTTACCAAATGTATTTTCAAAGAGTTACCAAATGTATTTTCAAAGCTATACAACGTATTTATTTCCTACTTTTACTAGTGTTAATAATTCACACAATACCTCTGTTGTAGAACTGCTACTGAACATCTGCTAGAACCTACTAGCCTATGAGTTGTATGAATAGTAGCTTTCTACTGTCTGATGGGATAACATAAATTTGGTTCTTCAGTAGATGGATATATAAGCCTTTTGTTTTCAAATATAGACATTATGTTCTCAATGCTGAATATAATTTTTTTGGTTGGGACCTAAGAAAAGAGGTAAAGGGAAAAAAAGTAATATTTGTAGATTTGTCTTATACAATGTACCCACATGCCCCTTATCTTTTGCTAGGGGTTTGTTTCTGTATTGCAGAGTTTATAACAACTTTCTAACTTTCTAAGTGTTTAGAGAAAATTTTGTGTACTTTTCCAGCTTTCAGGTTACACCTAATTTTATTTAATGTCTTTGTCATTAATGTCTATCAATGTCAGGGGTCTTAAAAATAGTGTGAAATGCAAGGCTTTGTTTTTGTTTGCTAATAAAAATAAGACAGATTTTTGCTTTTTTCAAGAGTGTCACTCAACAGCCAATGACTGTAGTTTTTGGAGGTCACAATGGGGAGACAACATCTGGTTAGCACATGGATCAGCTTCTTGCTTGTTACCATAGAGGATAAAATATCACATTGGTTGAACAAATACCCTTATGCCTCTTTAGTTATGGGAGGAGATTTTAATATAGCGATGAATAATATGTTAGACAGATGGCCACCAAGGAGATCAGGGTCTCCCAACTCTGTGTTAAAGTGTCTCATGGATAAATTTGACCTGATGTTTGGAGGGAACAGTTTCCAAATGACAGACAGTATACCTGGTCCAATAAAGACTGCTCAAGACAATCCAGAATTGATTACTGGTTAGTTTCCAGATGTCTAACGAGGAACCGCCTTTCAGTCAATATCATTAACACTCCATTGACCAATCATAAAGCGATCTACCTCTCAATAGCTCTGTCCTCAGATCAGTCCTCTGGCCCAAAAGCTTCATTTTGGAAACTTAATAGTTCCCTCCTTGAACATAAACAGGTCAAACAAAGAGTTAAAGAACTTATTGAAAACTTTTGGATTAAAGCAGACTCTCAGAAAGATTACGGGACAAACTGAGAGTTTCTTAAATATGAGTTGGGGAAGTTTCTCAGGAAGTTTGGTGGTGATTTGGCCAAGAACAAACAAGCAGTTGAAGACAGGATTATTGAGAAACTAGCGTTTCTTTCTCAAAAAGAGTCTCTTTCTAATGAGGAAAAATGTGAGTATACGAAACTACAAAATAAACTAGATGACATTTATAAATCAAAAGCTAAGGGAGCCTATATAAGGTCAAGAAAACAATGGATAGAAGAGGGTGAACAAAACTCAGCCTACTTCTTTAGACTTGAAAAGAGTAAAAATGTTCTGGCTACTGTTGTAACGTACGGACAGAGACGGTTCGGATTCATGCGCAGGACTTTATTAGAAGCAGACATAAACTCAGGCAAACAGTAAAACAAAGGGACAATCCAAATACTTGTGGTCTAAACAGGCAATGGTCGAGGCAGGCAGCACAGTTTCGTAGACGGTCCAGAATACAGGCAAGGGTCAAGAGTCCAGGGAAACAGAGAAACAGAACAAGGAATAACGCTCGGAATTGCACGGTTACAGTGTAACAAGACTTCGCAAGGGACACAGGGAAAACTGAGGTTTAAATCAGGAACACAATCAGAGGTAATGACAAACAGCTGAACATAATAAAACATAAGGAGTTCAAGGGGAAACATAACATGGGAAGAGAGTGCCCTCCAGAGGCTCTCGAGGGCACCACAGCTGCTGATCGTCACATAACCCCCCCTCTAAGGAGCGGCTTCCAGACGCTCCTAAGAGCTCCGGGGGAGGTCAACGGGGGCTGGGATGGAGGGCCAGGCCCATGGAGAGGCAGGAGGCCAGGCACATGGAGAGGCCTGGGGCCTGGGGACCAGAGCAGGGCAAGAGACCATGAGGAAGCACGCTTGGAAGGGTACCAGAATGGAGCAGACTCAGACAAGGGCGGAGCAGGCTTGGACGGAGCAGACTCGGACGGAGCCGAGGGCGGAGCAGACTCAGACAAGGGCGGAGCAGACTCAGGCAGAGACGAGGGCGGAGCAGACTCAGACAAGGGCGGAGCAGACTCGGACGAGCAGACTCAGGCAGAGACGAGGGCGGAGCGGACTCAGGCAGAGACTCAGGCAGAGCAGACTCAGGCGAGGTCCATGTGAGCGTCACCTCCATGGCCCTCACAGACTCGGACGAGGTCCATGTCATCATCGCCTCCATGGCCCCCACAGAGTACCTACAGCCCCCCCAAAAAATACTTGGGGAAATTCACGGGAGGAACCCCTGGGTGGTAAACGGGTTCAGGAAAGGTCTCCCGGAGCTTGAAGGGTGCAGGCAAGGCGAGGCGCAGAGGCGGGACCGGCAGGGCGAGGCGCAGAGGCGGGGCCGGCATGGCGAGGTGCAGAGGCGGGGCCAGCAGGGCGAGGCGCAGAGGCGGGGCCGGCAGGGCGAGGCGCAGAGGCTGGGCCGGCAGGGCGAGGCGTCTGGGTATGCTGAACCGGAACCTGGCGAACCAAACGAATCCTCCTTCTCCTCTTGCGGCGGCGGCGTCTCACTTGGCTTGATTCACTCGCTTGACTTGAAGAAACACTGGACTGACTAGATTCATTCACTTCACTCAAAGAAACACTGGACGAACTAGATTCAACACTGGACACATTTGATTCACTCAACTCGGCATTTGACTCACTTGATTCACTCGGCTCGACACGTGACTCACTCGGCTCGGCACTTGACTCACTTGGCTCGGCACTTGACTCACTTGATTCACTCGGCTCGGAACTTGACTCATTCGAGTCGGCTGGCACGCGCTCAAACTCCGGTTCGACCCGCGACACCTCCGCTGTCTTTGGAACAGCACTTTTAACAGAGCCAGTGCGGGATACGGGCTCGAGGTGTCCGAACACGATGAGTGGGTTTGGCAGGAACGATATGCTTAGAAGCCCCTCTGACGGTCCTTAAGGGAGGATCAAACAGTTTAGCGAGCTGAGGTTTAAGCGGCGTGCGGAGGGAGTGAGAGAAATTCGCCGCATACCTCCCCGGCGCAGGGAAAAGAGCAGTTCTTCCTCGGGACCCTCCTTTTCTGCGGGGAGTTCAAAAGCCTTTCTGAACAGGGCGGTAAACACGTCGAAAGAAGGAAACGACATCCGACCTGGTTCCCAAAACGTGCCTGCCCACTCGAGAGCCTTTCCAGTTAACAGTGGGCAGATGAAAGAAACCCGGTCGTTATCCGAGGCGTAAAACTGGGGCTGATGCTTCATATATAAACTGCACTGCTGAAGAAATCCTTCACACGCTTCAGGTGAGCCATTAAACTTCTCGGGAAATGGCATACTGGTATAACAGGATTCGGTACTCACACTGGGTTGCGGTGGAACAGGTGCAGCGGGAGTTTAGGCTTGATTAGCCGCTGTGCTTGAGCTCTGCGGAGACCATGATTGCACAGAGCTTGCTAGTTCCTCGAGGAGAGAAGTTAGTCTCGCCAGCTGAGAACTATGAGAGTAGGGCTGCACGATGTATCACTTTAACATCGATATCGCGATGTGCGCATTCATCAGAGTCACATTCGCAAGAATGTGCGATGTGACTAGGGATCGTAGTAAATCCGTGATTCATGATCAGTAGGCTGCGTGCCAGCAGCTCCCCGGCTCGTAACGCTTGTGATTCGCGGATTAAATCAAATGCAAAGTTTAACCATCATAGTGAGAGTTTATCAATTTGCAAGTCCTGTCAGTTTAAACATCAAGCGCAAGAAGACTGGAACTTGCGCTCTGTTTTCTGTCAGCCTTACTAAAGCGCATTTTGTTCCCGCCAAACTTGACCGGTGAATGATGTAGATGACGATGAGTGACTTCTGCGCTCGTTTAACTGAGAGAGAAAGTCCCGGTCGCGCGTGCACTCTCACCGTTTTCAAACTCCCTTGCTCTCCCGTGCTCGAGCATATCAATGAATTGAGTTGACTGAATATCTTTGAGAATAAGAGAATACATGACGGTAAAAGTTCGAAGACCTTTTTTTTCTGAACTACCACTGGTTGTGAATTGCTGTTCCACACATTCAGATGACATTACATAAACCACACTTTCAATAAAAATAAATAAATAAAATGCGATCCAGTGATGAAATGTTTTCTGTGTTTACACAAATCTTGTGCGATGTCCTAACCTGCCTGGATAATCACACAGCGGGTATGGCGTGGTCCGTTAATGAAACGTCCAATTCATTTAATGACTCTAATGACTCATTTGAACCGATTCACTTTAATGAATGGTTAAAACAACTGATCTATTCAACACTGAACTTAAGAGACATAAATCGGGAACAATTTTTAACAAGGTTCCATTTATTAAAGTCTAGTTAACTACATTAATAATAATAATAATAATTCATTACATTTATTTAGTGCTTTTCTCTGTACTTCAAAGTGTTTTATATAGGGGGAAGGGGAATCTCCTCAACCACCACTAATGTGCAGCATCCTGTTAACATAACCTGTTAACTACATTAGTAAACAACATTCAATTAATTAATATTAGTTTCTATGCGGATATACTCTATAACAAAACCACCCAGTCATTCAATGATTCATTCTCCAAATAGAGCTATTCAAATCATCTGGGGAAATTGTTCTAATGTCGCAACATATATCGCTGACATATAAAATATCGCAATGCCATTTTTTACTGCAGCAAGTCTAGCATTGAAGCTTGGGTCTTGACCACGGCGGCAGATGCTGAAAGTCTGCTGGATCCTCGTGTGGCGAAGTCTTCTTTACGTACGGACAGAGACGGTCGGATCCATGCGCAGGACTTTATTAGAAGGAGACAGAAACTCAGGCAAACAGTAAAACAGAAGGGACAATCCAAATACTCGTGGTCTAAACAGGCAATGGTCGAGGCAGGCAGCACAGTTTCGTAGACAGTCCAGAATACAGGCAAGGGTCAAGAGTCCAGGGAAACACAGAGAAACAGAACAAGGAATAACGCTCGGAATTGCACGCTTACAGTGTAACAAGACTTCGCAAGGGCACAGGGAAAACTGAGGTTTAAATCAGGAACACAATCACAGGTAATGACAAACAGCTGAACATAATAAAACATAAGGAGTCCAAGGGGAAACATAACATGGGAAGAGAGTGCCCTCCAGAGGCTCTCGAGGGCACCACAGCTGCTGACTCGTCACAACTGTAGATCAAATTAAAGTAGAGGGAAAAATTATTGAAGATCCAAAAGAGTTAGCCATTCACTGCTATAATTTCTATAACAACTTATACGCATCTAATTACTGTGAGGTAACAACTAAATCTTTTATGACCTCTATTGGCCATTGTAGAACTATATCCCCAGAAGACAGAGACTATTGTGATGATAGCATTACCCAAGAGGAGGTGTTGAAGGCGATCAAAAATCTCAAAAACATCAAGAGCCTAGGGTGTGATGGTATAACTGCTGAATTACACAAAATGTTTGCTGAATTACTAACCCCCTTTCTAGTAAAAGTTTTCTCAGAGAGCTTAGACAAAGAAGCACTTCCAACATCTATGACACAGGGTGTCATCACATTTATTCCAAACCAGAAAAGGACAGAAACTGTCTAGAGAATTGGCGTCCTATCACTCTATGTACTAAATTCCTTATACTTATATGGTATGGGTAGTAGCCCTTTAATGTATATTAAGCTGTAGTGCACGTAGAGCGCATTCACGCGCATTCAGCGCAGTTTAGTTTACTTTCAGTTTCGTCTCTGCCGCCTCTTCATCTTCTACGAGTGGTAACTGTGCGTGCATGAATGTAAGTTCATTTATCCTTCTATTTAGCTGTTATATCATGATATATTAACACTTTCATGTTGCAGATGTATATCCGATTGTTGTTATTGTGTTCATATCGTGATGAATGTGTTTTGAGGCGAGTGATGTCAGTGTAATTCCCGTCGAATATGTTTAGCGCCATTTATCGCACTGTGGACAATATAAATATATAATGTTAAATGATGTATACTGAGGTGAATATTTATGTTAACTGTATATCAGACATATTCTGATATATTTATTTGTTTATTTCAGACTAAACCACACGTTTTACCACCTCAATTCGAATGATGTAAAATACTGGATATGTATCCTGGCACATCTGAAGAGATAAACAATTGAACTGTCTTCTGTCTCCTGTCATACTTCTTGCCGGAGTTCCGTAGTGGAATAGCCTTCCACCTAACTTAACAAAATAGAGTTCTATACATTGGTCCTTCAAGCCGGATTGCTATAGCCACTACGGTGACATGGAGCCACAGACACCACGTCATACTCCAGATACTACACATCCTGCTCAAATGCAAGCCAGAGCACGTCAGATCCCTTCATATTTGCAAGCTTACAAGGTAGCTTTGCCTAAATCCCTTCTACCAGTGACTGGGCCTCATGAGACATATCAGCAGCTGAAGATGGATAATGCAGCGGCACCGTTGACCTCCAGTGGACAGGCCGAGTCCGTCTCGACTGGGGTTCAGCCGATTAGACAGTTATCATCTCTGCAGTATGGACAAGGTCCAGCCATAGCCAGTGGGTGCCGCCTAGGAATGGAGCTCAGCAGCATGATGGAGCAGGTAGATATTGGTGGATCTCCTACCTCTTATTACACATCTCCAGTACCACAGCACCAAGATAACAGACAGTTGGAGTGTGAGTCATTAAGTGATGGCACTCTTTCTCCATTCTTCAAGCAAACTGGAACAAGCGCAAGCTTACTCATCACCCATTGTCAGGCCAAAGGCTACTGCAGTTCCAGCCATCCCATTACTGAATACAGAGACGCTCACTCCATGCCTTCGAGACACCTCCCATCAATCTGTACGGTGGCAAATGTCTCCAACTACAGCTCAGATGGTGTACAGTACACCCACACCACAACCATTTGGTCAGCTGCCAGCAGCAATTGTATGCGAAGGCAGACAGCAGTGGCAGGCAGTGCAATGTCCTCCCTTGCTTCCTATAATGTTATATCATCTTTGCCGCAAACCATTACATCCTTGAAGCAGCCTAAAGTCCCAACAGTGCACAAAACTGGTGCCACCAGTTTACCAATTACAGATTCCTGCACATAGCCAACCTACACATGTGCCACACCCATATCAGCCATCACTCATGGTCGCATGACATTATACACCGCAGCCCTACATTCAGTCATCAGTACAGAACTGGCATCCTCCTCCAGTGGCATCTACCGTGCCATATCTGGCCACACACGCACGTCCAGTATATCAGCCAGTACCTGCTGCACCTCCGCTCCAACCAGTCCCAGTCCCATCGCTACCAAAGCTTGTGAACAACAGTGAAAGAGAGTTCACAGATCTGAAAATAGCCCTCGATAATCTGCTGAACCCCCACACTGAGCTCACATAACATTACAAATATCGAGTGCTGATGGAGCAGTTAGTCCTTGACGAAGCAAAGCTGATAGCCCAAGCGTGCCGTCATCACCCTGCACCTTACACAGCAGCCATGGCAGCCCTGCAGCGTCAATACGGCCAACCCCACCAGCTTGCACAAAGTGAGGTTGCAGCTCTAATGAACTTACCAGATATTAAGGCTGGAGATTCAAAGGCGTTCCAGAACTTTGCTCTTAACATTGATCTTCTGGTGGGGATGCTTATGTCTCTAGAGGGACCTAGAGAACCAAGGAAGAGAGCTTACCTGTACTGGTCATGTCGACATGTTGCTTAGTAAGCTCCCTAAACACTACAGGGATGTTTCATAGAGCACTTACAACTAAAGGGGAAGGTTGAATACAGACAGTCTTAATCCATATAATTTACACGATCTTGCAGAGTGGTTGAAGGTTAAGGCCGAAGCCCAACGGCTCTCCTCAAGGATGGCTCAACGCTACCACACTGAGAAGGCTCCAGCTCCACGTAGAGAGCATCCAGCGATTATTAAGCCACAGACCCAGGCCATCTCCGTTTATCATGGTAGCAATCAGCCCAAGGAGTTTAAAGAAGTAAAGCATGTTCGAACAGAGGCTCTTCCAAACCAGCACCTAGTCCAGAGAACAAAGCGTCTGTGTTTATTCTGTCACAGTGAAGAGCACTACCTCTCTCAGTGCAATGAGATCGCTGAATGCCCACCTGAGCGACTTATCAAGTGGATAAAAGAAGCTAAGAGATGCTGGAAATGCGGACGCACCAACCACAATTGTAATGAGTGCACATTGAGAAAACCATGCGGGGAATGTGGGGACGTGCATCTTAGAGTTCTTCACCGCATAGCACAACAAGGGCCGAGCATCATGCTGGTTACAACCTCAAGTGACCGCATCTATGTGACACCACCTAGCCGTACAGGTCGAGTCTTCTAAAGGTCACTCCCGTGTTGCTGTGGAAAGGCGAGAAGTCTATACAAACCTACGCAATCCTTGATGATGGTGCACAGCGCAGCATTATCTTCCCGCAGCGGTCCAGCAGCTAGGACTACAAGGAAAAAGGAAGTTATGGCCCTTCGTACCTTTCATCATGATATTACCCAGCTGGAGGGACAGTCAGTTCACTTTCAGCTCTCACCCAAGTCCAGGCCGAAAGAGAGGTACAACCTTGCTGGTGTATTTTCTGCACCTCTCCTGACTTTGACTGAGCAGACATATCCTAGCAAGAGAAGCTACTGCCACCTAAAGGGTATTCCTCTTCCATCATTCAGCAAAATTCAACCCCTTCTCTTAATTGGATCTGATTACCCAGGTCTAATCACTGCTAAAGAGCCCCCCAGATTAGGCCCGGATGGTGGACCAGCAGCTGTACATACGCAGCTCGGTTGGGTTCTCCAGGGACCAGACGAGCTTCTCCCGCACCAAATACCATCTCAACAGTGTTTGCTCACTTCCCTTACACCTGTTCGAAGATTTCTCAGCGAGTGGAAGTGGATGGAATCTGGCGTTATGCTACCCCCTCGTACGCATGGCACATGCACCACCATTGAAGGCTACCAAGGAGTCTGTTCTACCCAATCTTAGGGGTACGGAGAAACGCTTGGGCAGGGATCCAGAGAAGGCTAAGGTTTATGAGGCAGAGATCCAGAAGCTCTTGGATGCAGGATATGTTGTCAAGGTCTCGCCAGAACTTCTACATATGGATAAGGAATCGTGGTTCATCCCACATCATCTTGTCCACCACAATGGCAAGGATAGACTAGTTTTCAACTGTTCCTTCATTCATCAAGGCCTCTCCCTCAACCAGCAGCTCCTTCCAGGCCCATGCCTTGGTGCTTCATTATTGGGAGTCCTTATTCGGTTCCGACAGCATCCAGTTGCTATCAGTGGAGACATACGTGCTATGTTCCACCAAGTAAGGCTCCTGCCAGAAGACAAACCTCTTCTGAGGTTCATCTGGCGAAACATGCGGAAAGGAGACCAGCCTGACATCTACCAGTGGGAAGTCTTGCCTTTCGGAACCACCTGCAGCCCATGCTGTGTGACCTTCGCACTGCAGAAGCATGTCAGAGACCACCAGGCAGGTGACGAAGCAGTGAGACAGTCCATAGAACAGAGCTTCTATGTGGACAACTGTCTACAGAGTCTTCCCACTGTGGAACAAGCCAAGCAGTTAGTCGACAAGATGAGATACTTTCTTGCCACTGGAGGATTCGAAAACGGCAGTAGGCCAGCAATGTCCCCTCAGTGGTCGACCACTTACCAGCGGATGCCAAATCGCAGAGTATAGAACTATGGCTGCAGAAGAATCATTCTGACCCTCAGGAGCCAGCTCTTGGTCTGATGTGGCACTGCCTCAATGATTGTCTGGGTTACAGACACCGCCCGATGACAGAGTGTCTACCGACAATGAGACACATCTACAAAGTCCTGGCATCCCAATATGACCCTTTAGGGTTCGTTAACCCCTTCACCACCAGGGCTAAAGTTTTAGTCCAAAAGCTCTGGGCTAAACCGAGAAGTTGGGATGACCCAAACCTCCCTACAGATCTCCTTGAAAGCTGGAGAGCATGGGAACATGAGTTACCTAACCTTGCTAAGGTTGTTTTTCCCCGTTGTTACATTCCTTCACGTTTCAAGGATGAGGCATCCTGATTCAGCTTGCACATCGTCTGTGATGCAGCCGAGGTGGCATATGGAGCAGTAGCGTACCTGCATATCAAGCAACGGTGAAGTCCACACTTCCTTTGTGATGGCCAGGTCAAGAGTAGCTCCAAAGCGACAATTGACAATGCCGCGGTTGGAACTTTGTGCAGCCTTGGCAGGTGCACAGCTCGCTAAGCTTCTACTGCAAGAGCTGACCATTCATATCGAGACGACGACACTCTGGACTGACTCTACTGACCGTCTTGACCTGGATACAGTCCGAGTCCTGCCGGTATAAAGTTTTGTCGGTACTAGAGTGGCCGAAATCCAGGAATTGACCGATCTGCATTCATGGAGATATGTGGACTCAGCAAATAACCCGGCAGATGACATCACCCGGGGAAGACACTGGTAGAGCTGGCAAATCCCAGTCGGTGGAATCAGGGACCTCATTTCCTCCGTGAATCACCAGACCAGTGGCCAGCTATACCCCCGATGGAGAATAGAGATGATCTCTCAGAAACCAGAAAGGCTGTATTCTGTGGATTAACTGTAGATGACCAGAGTCATCAAATGCCTGATCCAGCTCAATGCACCTCCTGGAAAGCTTTGGTTAAGGCAACTTACCAGTCCCTTTACGGGGCGGCCAACTCAGACGCCGGAACTCCGAGTCCTGATTATCGAAGTGCTGAAGCGTTTTTGTTGAGTCGGTCTCAGGCTGAGTCCTTTCCTCTAGAATTCAAAGCCTTGAAGGCAGGCAAACCAGTGAGCACTTCTAGTCGTCTGAACACACTGGCACCGGAGTTTGATCAGGCATTAGGTCTAATTCGAGTTGGAGGACGGCTCCGGAGATTGGAAGGCCTGAGTCCAAAGACCTGAGATCTTTAAATGTCTGACTACCCGCTGCGTACACCTTGATCTCCTCAATAGCCTGGATGCAGATGCTTCCTTACTTTCCTTGAGACGTTTCATTGCACGGCGGGGTACTCCTTCAGAAATTCTCTCTGACCAAGGGACTAATTTCAGAGGTGCCGAAACAGAACTGAGAGAAGCCTTTAGGAGTATGGAACCTCAACTGCAGGAACGGCTGGCAGACTATCAGATCACTTTCAAGATGAATCCTCTGGCGGCACCGCATTTTGGCGGCACATGGGAGCGTGAGATCAAATCTGTGAAGTCAGCCCTGCAGGTCGTTGTAGGAAGTCAATCTCTGCCTGAAGATGTATTGCACACTGTGTTAGTGGAGATAGAGGGTATCCTGAATAGTAAACCATTGGGTTATGTCTCCTCTGACGTGGCAGATGTAGACCCAGTCACGCCAAACTTCCTCCTCATGGGGCGGCGGACTCTTCACTACCTCAAGTGGTCTATACTCCAGAACCTCTGTCTAAGCGTCGATGGCGCCATGCCCAGACTATAGTTGATCACTTTTGGGCACACTATACCCGGCATTACTTACCTAACCTCCAGCATCGTCTTAAGTGGCAGCGTGAGACTCAAGATCTGACTCAGGGTACGGTGGTAATGGTGGTGTAAGGAAGGGTTTTCCAGAGACTGAATTCAGGAAGTCAAACCTGCAGTAAAACAATAAAAAACTCACTAATCTGTAAAAGAAATCAACAGGACAGAGGACACCGCACAGTTGCTAGTCTTATATCTTCTCTCCATCCTGTATTTCTGGACTCTGCACATGACCTTCTCACCTCCAGGGCAGTCAGGCATGCAAATCTCACAAACCTCCTGTCTCCAGCCATAACTATGACGGGCACAATAAATACTTTTGGTACGAGTGGTAAGGGTGTTTCACTCCTGCAGCAGCTGAAGCAGAAAGCAATGCCTGTCTCTTCTGTGGGAGATGCCCCAATAAGGATTGTGGATTTACCAGTTGTCATTTAACCCCCAAACTCAGGCAATCATTTGGGTCACGAGAAAGGTTGCTGAACATATTTGGGTAACAGATGTTTTCCTGTTCTTTTGGCATAAACTGGGTATTTAAGGCTACGTAACAGAGCAGTCTTCGGGAACCTGTAACCAGGAACACCCCCATACAGTGCTGTGTCAGTGTTTTCCCGGTGGAAAGCACTCACACATTACTGTGTGTCTCTGTCAGGAATACATTGCTTACTTTTAGAATCATCTTTGAGTAAATGATGTCATGTATTTATTATTTCTGAATTGGCGTTAATTGCTTGTGTAATTGGCATGATACATTTTTACCTGACATAAATGTGAAATAAATGTTACATCTTGATTTATTCTGAAGTATTCTGACGTCATTATTTTAGTAAATTATAGGAGGCTGGTGCTACCGCAAATCTTGCAGGATAGGTCAAACTAAAGGCACAGATGTGAATGGAGCAGTAGGCACGTCCTCTGGAGACCTTTTGATTTCTGTCTATCACTGATTTAGCAAGTTGTATGGAAGTGACTAAAATAAACTACATTCTTTTGTACGAGTGAGCAGTAGGCAACCGACTTAAGAAGTATTAGCTAACCCTGCACCCTCTGACTAAATTCAGAACTGACGAGGTTTGTGTCCGTGAGAAACACGATATGGCCGACGTGATCTCTGTGCGGTATCGGGTCCATAATGAATTAATAACTGAAAGTGTAAGAAACTCTGAATAATCAAAGATCTAAATTAAATCCTAATCGATATTTATGATTACTTTCTAATAAGAAACACAATCAAAACTTGATCATCAGTAAACAATTGGAGTCAGATTATGCGTAGAGTTAAAGTACTATTGAAACTAAATTCTAATTAATAAAGTGAACGTCGCAAGAGCGCTGAAAAGACATACACGCATTATCCCTTCGCCCAGCCGTTGGATTCCGTCGTTGGGCCAATGGGTGGACCTTACAAAGTGGTGACGCTCGACGTGATCTCCAGATTGCGAGTGTCTTTTCAGCAAAATATTGGAACTTGCAACTAGTAAGAGGTTTGATCTCCTTCTCTTTCCTCAGCTGTTGTGGTAAGTCAATTCTTTTTGCCTTTTAGAAGTGTTGAGGGAACTTTCAGACGCACCTCAAATAGACACATTTGTAGAATGGGTCGGCATACCCAGCTAGTACGGAGAACGCAAAATCCGGTGGGGCTTGAGAATTAATAAAACCACATGCTAGGGACATGATAGCAGCAGCGTAGATGAGAAATGATATTCCTTGCTTTAACTTTAAATAACCCTTGTTTGCCCACGCAACAAGAGATGAAACCAAAATTGGAATAATTTCATTCAAATTTTATCCTGGTACTCAACAGGGGGCTGTAAACTAAAAACTTAAATTCTGAGGGTAAATATCATTTGATTATTTTGTGTGCTGCAACAAGATTGCAACATTGGAAACAAGAAAATGATCATGCTGACTTGTGAAAGGATCTCGTGATTTGATGAGCTAAAATGTAAACAAGTAAAAATATCTCACTTGAATCATTTGTGTGCAAAATGTAAAGTTGGACAAAACAGTACAATGAAATTTGAATATTTCAAAAGAAATGATCTGGGAAAATGACCTCTCAGTCCTAGAGAACAGCTGCCATACAGAAGTCCTAGAGACTGAAATTCAGAAGAATATGCAAACTGTTAAAACTAATCCATATTATGACAATTAGTGTGTTACTAAAAGGCTTGTAGCCAGGCCTGATAGTTTCACCCATGCACAGCTGGTTCTTGTCCCATGAGAGAATTTAGACAAAGAATGAATTACATCAAATTAATCGCTATTCTTTGAAAATCGTACAATAATGCTGAACAATGCATGACTGGTGTCCCAAAATATGGTTTAAACAACACCATTTAAGGCACAGTCTTATAAAACATAGCTTTTAATTTGGTTTTATTTCAGACTTTGCAATCGCTGTGCTCTTGTATGTTTTCAGAGGTCTCAAAAGACACTGACAAAAGTAACAAGCCAAAAACAATCTTGGCACCCTCAATCAGACCCCTTTGTCCAACCATTTTTTCATATTCAAATAGATTCTTAATAGAATGCAATGATAAAATCTCAGCCTAAAACAAGATAACTGTGTCAAATTCTATATTGTATACACTGAAATCTTTAAAGTGAGCAATGATTTGACCCATGTTTCTCAGTGCTTGCAGTGCATTGAATGTTCACAGTATCAGCTATAGCTTTCCAGCTTGGTTTGTTGCTGTGCACACAATGCTCATGGCAGCACAACTGGAGCTGCAGGGCCAAATGCCTTCTAAAAGATCTGGGAGAAGATAACAAGTCAGTATGGACATTTACTCAGTAGAGACCCCAGAGACCAGTAAATAAAATTAGTTTTGATTTATACAATTTTCTAGAATATAATTTATATTATGACCAGATAATATATGTTATACTAATGGCCAGGAATGGCTTTAATCTCTTGATGATTCAGCATTGGTTTAGAAGAAGAAAGGATGTTGAAGAATGAAAAGAATCAGAACATAGGAAGAGGGAATGTACATGTAGGGAGCAAGACGGCAGGAACACTACTAGTGTTGAAATGGGGTGAGGGAGACAATAGATGGGTAAAGAAAGGAATGTCAAGAAAGAAAACTGAAAGGAAAATAGTGAGAAAAGAACGTCTTAACCTTTTATTTGTGCAAGAATCTTTAATGAGGAAAATTACAATGTCCAGTAGTACCAACTAAAGTGATCAACTTGATTGCCATGTCTTGAAAGTCCATCCAAAGCCACAGGATGATTTCATTTTGATCTAATAGATCTTTAACCCAGTAACAAGGGGAAGTACAAGTTTTAATGTTCTCTTGCAACAAAACCACAAACAAAGTGGTGCAAGTGTTAAACTCCTCTCTGGGAATGTCAGCTCACATGGGATCTGATCAGGGAAGATATGTTACTGGACATGTAAGGAAAGTTGTGTGAAATGTAAACATCAGGCAGAAAATCTACTGTCCTTAGGGACCTCAGAGATCCAAATGGTCAAGATTTTGAATGGCACCATAAATTCCTAATGCTAAACAAACAAGCACAGCACCACACCTGGTGATCTAATTGCTCTGAGCACAGATCTAGCTAGTGTAAAAAAAAACAGCAGCATGTAAAGAGATTTCCCCAGCAGATCTGGGTGTCCTACTGCTCACAACACAGCAGACTGTGTGAGTTCAACTGCAATAGCAGTCAGATCTGACCATTAACACTCAGTTTAATTGGCCTTTTCTTTGCAGAAACATGATCATGATAATGATACATGTTGTTGTAAACTAAAACAAAATTTCTTCTAGTGGAATAAAATCTTAACAGATCAAAGCCATCAGTAACAACCTCCTGGCTTAGGCCATCAAAGAAATATTGAGATGGTACCATCTATCTGAATGCAGTTTGTGTAAAGGCTCAAGATTAAACTGCGTTTTTCTCTCTAGGTCTATTCCCTTTCAGACTAACAACTGATTTTCTTCAGAACCAGATTCCACAAGAGTCTGGTCCTGCCTGCATCAAGCAGGACACACACAACTTGGAGATGGGTGGAGAAACTTCAAGGGGTCGCTCACACCTCATAACACTACAGAAGTAGCTATACTGTATGTGACCTCCCGGTGTAGCACCGGAACTAAATTATGCAACACAGATTATAATTAACTAGACACCACCCATCTCCTATACATAAACATACACAATACACCCCAACACTATGACAACCTTAGAACATCACTACCTGGCATAGATCATAAGACTATTCAGGTCAAAATTATTCACATCATGCAATTCTTTATCACATCATTCACCTTCATACATATAGGACAAGGGAAATTATTTTAATAATTTCTTTTTAACACTTTTAGAGCAGTACAGTCTTGTCAACTTCCTGTATGTAAACGCTGCGATGTGCTAAGAACATGTACATGGCTATAGTCACACATCAATTGCTTTAAATTCCACATTTAAAATCTAAGTGAGACCTGTTCATCAATGCAACTGGTCTTTGGACAGAATGTTTATGATGTCCAGTCGTTAGAGTTGTTGCAAACCAGGAGGGCCCCCTAGTTTCCAACAAATGACTAATGACAATAAAAAATATAAAAACAGATCTAAAATGCAGGCATTTCTATTGATCAGCTATTCAATTCCCAGTCAGACCTGCATTATTGAGTGTGACTTAGCTTGTACATCAAATGCACAGAGGATGATTTCAAAAGTTAAACTTGAGAGTTTAAATCTCTGTTCTTGTACATTTCATTCTCTAACTAAACATATTAAAACCTTAAGGTTCAATTGGTGCAATTTGCACTTAAGCAACTAATGTAGACAATTGAATAATTATGAAATTGTGTAGTTCCATGATTCATTATTTGATTTATTTTAATTATGCATACCACTGGTAAATATACTAGTTATGTTGACAATCATTTGAAAACATTTGTATGGACTGGCCGAAAAGAAGGAACATACTGTGTGGGAAAATGTGAGGCAAATGTGGAGCAATTTACGAGCCCTCACAATTGTTCATGGACTTTACACCATTGTTTTAATTTAACCACATGCGGTTACCAAAAACCCACACAGTGCCCAAAATTATATAACACCCCTCCAGGTGGCATAATCAAAGGGAATGTAAATAAGACTTTACTACACGATGTCAATCTTGTGATAACCCACGTGACGTATAACATTTCTAATGTGTTATCTGCTTATGTGGAACATTGTAATTTTAATGATGAAACGTATACATGGCTACAGTCACGCATCGATGATTGAGTTTCTGATTACAAAAACAGACTTGCAATTAATTTTCAATCAGACCCGTACCCTCGAGCATGACTTGGCCTGTAGATTGTATGCACAAGATTTATTTACTGCAGCCAGACAAGAGATTTTAGATCTCCGTCTCCAGAAAACACCTAGACATGTTTTACATGATCTTATTGAAATTTTAGATTTGCATAGACGGCTTGCATCAGAGAGAATGAAAGATATTAAATATTCTGAATTACTATCAATGGGTCAATGGGTGGACCTTACAGTGGTGGACCCACAACTACCTCTTGTGCTCACTGGCCCATTGGTATGGTTGAGAGTCTGGTTCCCAGCGAAGACGGCCATATTAGTTCAGCAACGGTCAGAATAAAGGATCGCCTGTATCTTCGACCAGTGGCTAAGTTAGTTCAACTCCCAGCACTCCCGGGACGATGATGAAACCGACGTTAAGAACTAAGGAATTTGATCTCCTACATTTTAGCTATGCTAATCTGGGGCGGCTGTACTAAATTCCTTATACTTATATGGTATGGGTAGTAGCCCTTTAATGTATATTAAGCTGTAGTTCACGTAGAGCGCATTCACGCGCATTCAGCGCAGTTTAGTTTACTTTCAGTTTCGCTCTCTGCCGCCTCTTCATCTTCTACGAGTGGTAACTGTGCGTGCATGAATGTAAGTTCATTTATCCCTATATTTAGCTGTTATATCATGATATATTAACACTTTAATGTTGCAGATATATATCCGATTGTTGTTATTGTGTTCATATCGTGATGAATGTGTTTTGAGGCGAGTGATGTCAGTGTAATTCCCGTCAAATATGTTTAGCGCCATTTATCGCACTGTGGACAATATAAATATATAATGTTAAATGATGTATACTGAGGTGAATATTTATGTTAACTGTATTCAGACATATTCTGATATATTTATTTGTTTATTTCAGACTAAACCACACGTTTTACCACCTCAATTCGAATGATGTAAAATACTGGATATGTATACTGGCACATCTGAAGAGATAAACAATTGAACTGTCTTCTGTCTCCTTTCATACTTCTTGCCGGAGTTCCGTAGTGGAATAGCCTTCCACCTAACTTAACAAATTAGAGTCCTTTACACTCTATTAAATAACGATTACAAAATGTTTGCACTAGTTTTTGCAAATAGACTTAAAGAAGTGTTAGACTCTATAATAGATGAGTCACAATCTGGGTTCATGAGGAAACAACATATTGCAAATAACATTAGATTAGTGCTAGATTTATTAGATTATAATGAGCTCATCACTGACAACAGCTTCATTCTCTTCCTTGATTTTTATAAGGCGTTTGACTCGCTTGAACATGGTTTTATTCTGCAAGCACTTCAAAAATTTGGATTTGGAGATGTCTTTTGCAGAACTGTCAGGACCCTGTATACAAATGGTAGTAGTGCAATAAAATTGAAATTCGGTACTTCCCCTAGATTCAAAGTGTCCCGTGGAATCAAACCAGGGTGCCCTATCTCCCCATACCTGTTTTTGATCACCTCTCAAATCTTAACTCTACATGTTCCTAACCGTGCCTTGTGTAGCCGGTGAGGTAGTAATTAGTAGGGGTGTGGCCAGATAGGTAGAGGGTTTATAAACAGGCACCTGTAAGGAGGCCTCGAGAGGAGGTCCAAACTCTTGTGTGGAACTGTGCTGATTGTTAGCCGTTCCTTGTGTGTTGGTGCACAGACTTGGTCTGGGTGAACAGGTAGGCTTTTGCCTTTTACAAGATTACTTGTTGTATATTTACAAAGCCTTTTTCCATTGAATTAGATGTTCTTTTAATGCAGACAAAAACATTGTATGGTGCGGTGGCAGCCATGTTGGTTTGTGTGTGAACGGTCTGGTGAGCAGGTAGGCTAAATAAATAGTAATTGTTTTGTTGTATATTTATGAAGCCTTGTTTTATTAAATTAGGAAAATATTTTTAATGCAGACGCAAACATTGTGGATGTGTAGGCTCTGGATCATCATCGTTCCCATCTTGGAAGTTAGTCCAGGATTGGTGGATGTGTTGCAGGTAATTTAAAGTTTGTATACAGTGTTTATAAGTGTCTTGATTTTAAGGAAATTAAAGTAAAAAAAGGTTTTGTGGTTATGTGTATTACTAATTATGTTTGTTTGGTTTTTGTATTAGGTTTAGTTGATCGCTGTTCCTCTTGTGTTTTGTTTTTGTTTCAATTTCCCCGTTGAGCCAGTACCTGCATGTGTGCGCTGTATGCCTCCAGCGCAATGAGTGCACAGAGAGTCTTTTTTTCTCTGTGTATACCACTTCCCATGCCTCGTGTTGCTAACCAGCCCCTGTACTCTCTATACCATATTGATGTTTAAAACACATGAATTATTGATTTGCATTAGACTTAAGTTTGTGGTGTCATTGTTTGGTTTGAGTGTGCGGTACTTTTATTTAATATGATTTTTTTGGGGTTGCTTGTGTACTTTCTTTTGTGTGTTATTATTGAATTGTTTTGTGTGACAAAGATGGGGTTGTATTGAGGTTTATAAGGGGTTGGCTGGTTGTTAACATCCATTGAGGGGGAATGAAGTTTTGATTTACCATGTATCTTTTTTTCCCCTTATTTGATATGTATGGTCTGTTTATCAATAAATCTGTTTCTTTGTGAGTACATTGAAGTTCTATTTTCCCCCCTGTGGTAACATTTTGGCTGTAGTCGGCAGGGTAACCATTTTCTTTCCTGATACTAAAGGCTGGGAAGTGGAGTTTTTTCTCTGTTTTGTTTTTTTGATAGGGAGGAACAGCCATCAGCTCGTGGAATGACTTCTTCTGGTTACATCGTGTTGGTCTGCTGCAACTATGGCGGAGGAGCTGCAACAACTACGAGAGCAGTTAGAGCAACTGCGAATTGAAAATGAAAGACTAAGACGAGAGCCTCAAGCTGGGGGTTCAGCAAATGTTGTAGCAAGTTCTGTTCCAGAAGGTAATGGACAGCGGCGTGAACAGGCTATATATGTGCCTAGAGAAAGAAAATGTTCTAAGTTCTCTGGGAAATTGTCCCCTGATTCTCTTTCTCTGGAGGATTGGATTGAAGAGGTGGAGATTTGTATTAGAGGGAGACATATGTCTGAATTAGACAAAGCCATGTTTGTTTATGATCATCTAGAGGGAGAGGCTCGGACTGAAATTAAGTTTAGACCTGAGGAATTTAGAGGGAACTCCACTGAAATATTTGTAGTGTTGCGTGAATTGTACTGCTCTTCTTCTCCCTATGTTATCCTTCAACAGCAGTTTTTTGACAGAAAACAGAAGGAGGGGGAATCTTTACAACAGTTTTCTCATGCATTGATGGATCTTATTGACAAGGTGCGAAAAGCTAACCCCAATGCTGTGTCTGACTGTCAGGTGGTTCTGCGAGATCAGTTTTGTGAAAATGTTCAGGACCATACCCTTCGTAGAGAATTAAAGAGGTTGGTGAGGCAGAATTCTTCTTTGACTCTCCTTGACCTACGCAAGGAGGCAATGCGTTGGGTGGAGGAGGGACAGCCTCAAAGAAATAGATCAAGTAGAGTTGTTCCTCAATCATTTGAAATTCAAGCTGCTGCTACATGTGAAGAGAATCGGGTGGTTGGTTCTGAATTTGCAGAATTGAAAGATATGGTCCTACGACAGCAGACACAATTAGATTTGATTCTTAAAACTTTGAGTACTCAAGAAGGGGTTGGAAGCAATGTTAATAGAATCCCTAGAACTAATAGATTTCGGAGAACACCTGATGGCCAGCCCATATGTATCAAATGTAATCAAGCTGGTCATATAGCAAGATATTGTACGACCAGTACACAAACGAGGTCTGTGCCAGCTTTTAGTTCTACTGGTGTCAAAAAATTGAAGCAGTATCAAATTCTTCTTCTGAATTTAAGGTGAGAGTTCAGGGTAAAACCCCAGTCCGGGTTGCTGCAGGTACAATGACTATGGTTCCAGTGACCTGTCCCCAAGTTTCATGTGCGGTCATAGAGTTTCTCCTGGAACCTTTGGGGCCAGAGGAAAATGCCCTTCCAGAGGGTTTGCTGTTGTCTCCCTCTTTGGTATATGCAGAGAGAGGATTAGTGTATGCACCCATTGTTAATGTAGGTAGTACAGAGGTATGGGTGGCACCACGTCGTATTATAGGTACAGTCCAAGTGGTGAACTTGGTTGCTGCTCCAGGGCCTACATTACAGATATGTCCTGAAAATGTTTATAGTGCTCAGGTATCTGTTCAGGTGGCTGAGCAGTTGTCAAATTGTGAAATTGATCTTCCTTCCTGTAAAGGACTTACTGAACAGGAAGCAGAAGTGGCAAAGCAGCTATTCAATAAATATCAGGTAATTTTTTCCACGACTGAGGGTGATATAGGTTGTACCGCTCTGATTAAACATGAGATTCCGTTGGAGGATGATAAACCAATTAGACAACCATATAGACGAATTCCTCCCTCGCAGTATGAGTCAGTAAGGTCTCATATTCAACAGCTTTTGGACAGTAAGGTGATAAGGGAGAGTAGTAGTCCCTACTCATCCCCGATTGTCCTGGTGCAGAAGCGGGATGGAACAATTAGGATGTGTGTTGACTATCGTCAATTGAATACGAAAACTAGAAAGGACGCTTATCCACTTCCAAGAATCGAAGAGTCTTTGGATGCTCTGACTGGGGCGAGGTGGTTTTCCACCTTAGATTTAGTAAGTGGGTATAATCAAGTTGAGGTAGCCGAGGCAGATAAGGCAAAGACAGCTTTTTGTACCCCATTTGGGTTGTTTGAGTTTAACCGTATGCCCTTTGGGCTGTGTAATGCCCAGGGACATTTCAGAGACTCATGGAACGGTTGTTTGGAGATCAGCGGTTCTCTTCTTTGCTGTTGTATCTGGACGATATAATTGTATTTTCCTCTTCGGTACAGGAGCATTTGTCACGGTTAGAGGAGGTCTTTAAGCGATTGCAGCAGGAAGGTCTTAAGATCAAATTAAGCAAGTGCAGTTTTTTTCAGAAGCAGGTGAAGTACTTGGGGCACCTAGTGTCTGAGCAGGGGGTTTCCACTGACCCGGAGAAAGTGGCAGCAGTAAAAGAATGGAGTAGCCCCGTGCACTTGGCAGAGCTTCGTTCTTTTTAGGTTTTGCCAGCTATTATCGCCGGTTTATTGATGGATTTGCTAAGCTGGCTAGGCCTCTGCATGAATTGGTAACAAGACTGGGTGGTTCTGTAAGAAAGGGTAAGACCCCGAGGCTGCCATTAGCTTCTGGGTGGGATGCAGAGTGTGAGAACAGTTTCCAAACATTAAAGACAAAGCTAGTTACTGCACCTGTGCTTGCTTATGCAGATTTCCGTAAGCCATTTGTTTTGGAGATAGACACAAGCCATCAGGGTTTGGGGGCAGTCTTATCCCAGGAGCAGGGTGGTAAGCTTCGTCCCATTGCCTATGCCAGTAGGGGTCTGCGGAGGACAGAGAGGAATATGGAGAACTACAGCTCCATGAAACTGGAATGTTTGGCCTTAAAATGGGCTGTATGTGGTAAGTTTAGAGAGTATTTGTTAGGTAATGACTTCATTGTTTATACTGACAATAATCCTCTCTGTCACTTGCAGACCTCAAAGCTGGGTGCGCTGGAACAGCGATGGTTATCACAGTTGGCTTCGTTCAATTTTGTGATTCAGTATTGTCCGGGAAGGGTTAATCAAAATGCAGACGCACTGTCTCGGCAGACCATGAACAATGTGTTTCCAGGAACAGAAATCCCCCAAGTGTTACAACAGCAGCTGAGGGGAAGATCTCCAGAGCGTGTAGTAGTGAGTGCCAGTGAAGTTGCTGCGTTGCCTGGATGTTCACAAGTAGATCTTGCTCATCTGCAGAAGGCAGACCCAGTTATTGGCCTTATTGCTAAGGCCTGGGAGAGAGGTAGCGTTCTGCGTTCTTCAGAGTTGACCGGTAGGGATCGAGCTGTAAAGGAGCTGGCTAGGCAGTGGGACCGATTGTGTGAGAAGGAGGGGTGCCTCTATCGTTTAGCGTATACACCTGATGGGCATCGAGAGGTATATCAGTTACTGTTACCGCAAAAACTTCAAAGGGAGGTGTTCTGTAGTTTGCATGACAGTCATGGGCATCAAGGAAAGGACCGAACGGTGAGAATTAGTGAAGCGTCGTTGTTATTGGCCAGGGATGGTGAGAGATGTGGAACAGTGGTGTCGTGAATGTCAGCGGTGCATTCTAGCTAAAGCAGTTCAACCAAAGGTTCGGTCTTTTATGGGAACACTACAAGCATCCCGGCCTCATGAAATTTTGGCTGTCGATTTTACTGTGTTGGAGCCTGCAAGTGATGGGAGGGAGAATGTGTTGGTGCTCACAGATGTTTTTTCCAAGTTCACTCAGGCCATCCCTACTCGGGATCAGCGAGCTAGCACTGTGGCGGAGGTTCTGGTCCGGCATTGGTTCCATTTGTTTGGGGTCCCATGTCGCCTGCATTCAGATCAGGGGCGAAACTTTGAAAGTAACCTTATTAGCCAGTTATGTAAGGTTTATGGGGTGCAGAAGAGTCGCACTACCCCATACCATCCACAGGGTAATGGGCAGTGCGAACGTTTCAATCGTACTCTCCATGATTTATTGCGGACTTTGCCCCCAGAGAAAAGAGGCGGTGGCCTCAACATCTGCCACAGCTTGTGTATGCGTATAACACCACAGTGCATTACTCCACTGGTATGAGCCCGTATTTTTTAATGTTTGGATGTGAACCCAAATTGCCAGTTGATTTTTTGTTAAATAATCAGTTGGAAGAGACTGTGGAGACACCTGATCAGTGGATTGTGGAACATCAAGGTAGGCTTCGGGCAGCATATGGAGAGGTACAGGAGAGACTGCGAGAAAAGGTTGCCCGTCGTAACAGACGTTATGAGGGTAGAGTAAATGATACAGGTTTTGTAGAAGGCGAGTTGGTCTATCTCAAAAGCCATCATTGTGGACGACATAAGATTCAGGATGTGTATGACTCATGTCTGTATAAGGTGGTGCGTGAACCAGGAGAGCAGGGTGTTGTGTATTCGGTTGCTCCTGTGTTGCAGGCAGGGCCTGTAAGCGGTCCATCGGATGGAAATGCGTAAGGCATTTATTGACCCTGTGTTAGGCGATCGACTCGACTGTGCCTGAATCTGATGCGAATAGTGGGTCTACTACGGATTCAGATAGTGATTCCGCCTCATGTGTATTACTGCAAGAAGATTTTGATGTGCTATCTCCTAGGGCAGTTGAGGATAGGGCTGTGGAGAGTTCCCCTATATCTGAGGCTACACCCTTAGAACCGAGGCGTTCTAGGAGAAGCACGGCGGGTCAGCATTCAAACCCTTATAGATTGCCTCGAAGCGGTAGCTGCACCGGTAGTTGGGCAGTAGTTGTAGTCCTAGATACAGATCTGATTTGCTGGTTACGAGATGAGAATACCTCTGTGTATACACTCACCGGCCACTTCTCAGGTACCCCATGCTAGTAACGGGTTGAGACCCCCTTTTGCCTTCAGAACTGCCTCAATTCTTCGTGGCATAGATTCAAACAAGGTGCTGGAAGCATTCCTCAGGGAGTTTGGTCCATATTGATATGATGGCATCACACAGTTCCGCAGATTTGTCGGCTGCACATCCATGATGCGAATCTCCCGATTCCACCACATCCCAAAGATGCTCTATTGGATTGAGTATCTGGTGACTGTGGAGGCCATTTGGTACAGCAAACTCATTGTCATGTTCAAGAAACCAGTCTGAGAGATGATTCCAGCTTTATGACATGGCGCATTATCCTGCTGAAAGTAGCCATCAGAAGTTGGGTACATTGTGGTCATAAAGGGATGGACATGGTCAGCAACAGATACTCAGGTAGGCTGTGGCGTACCAACGATGCTCAATTGGTACCAAGGGGCCCAAAGAGTGCCAAGAAAATATTCCCCACACCATGACACCACCACCACCAAGCCTGAAACGTTGATACAAGGCAGGATGGATCCATGCTTTCATGTTGTAGACGCCAAATTCTGACCCTACCATCCGAATGTCGCAGCAGAAATCGAGACTCATCAGACCAGGCAACGTTTTTCCAATCTTCTATTGTCCAATTTCGATGAGCTTGTGCAAATTGTAGCCTCAGTTTCCTGTTCTTAGCTGAAAGGAGTGGCACCCGGTGTGGTCTTCTGCTGCTGTAGCCCATCTGCCTCAAAGTTCGACGTACTGTGCGTCAGAGTGCTCTTCTGCCCACCTTGGTTGTATACGGGTGGTTATTTGAGTCACTGTTGCCCTTCTATCAGCTCGAACCAGTCTGGCCATTCTCCTCTGACCTCTGGCATCAACAAGGCATTTGGCCACAGAACTGCCGCTCACTGGATGTTTTTCGGACCATTCTCTGTAAACCCTCAAGATGGTTGTGCGTGAAAATCCCAGTAGATTAGCAGTTTCTGAAATACTCAGACCAGCCCTTCTTTCGCCAACAATCATGCCACGTTCAAAGTCACTCAAATCACCTTTCTTCCCCATACTGATGCTCGGTTTGAACTGCAGGAGATTGTCTTGACCATGTCTACATGCCTAAATGCATTGAGTTGCCGCCATGTGATTGGCTGCTTAGAAATTAAGTGTTAACGAGCAGTTGGACAGGTGTACCTAATAAAGTGGCGCGGTGAGTGTACATCGGCGAGGTCGCCGATTAATTCCTGGGGGGAAGAATGTAGCCGGTGAGGTAGTAATTAGTAGGGGTGTGGCCAGGTAGGTAGAGGGTTTATAAACAGGCACCTGTAAGGAGGCCTCGAGAGGAGGTCCAAACTCTTGTGTGGAACTGTGCTGATTGTTAGCCGTTCCTTGTGTGTTGGTGCACAGACTTGGTCTGGGTGAACAGGTAGGCTTTTGCCTTTTACAAGATTACTTGTTGTATATTTACAAAGCCTTTTTCCATTGAATTAGATGTTCTTTTAATGCAGACAAAAACATTGTATGGTGCGGTGGCAGCCATGTTGGTTTGTGTGTGAACGGTCTGGTGAGCAGGTAGGCTAAATAAATAGTAATTGTTTTGTTGTATATTTATGAAGCCTTGTTTTATTAAATTAGGAAAATATTTTTAATGCAGACGCAAACATTGTGGATGTGTAGGCTCTGGATCATCATCGTTCCCATCTTGGAAGTTAGTCCAGGATTGGTGGATGTGTTGCAGGTAATTTAAAGTTTGTATACAGTGTTTATAAGTGTCTTGATTTTAAGGAAATTAAAGTAAAAAAAGGTTTTGTGGTTATGTGTATTACTAATTATGTTTGTTTGGTTTTTGTACTAGGTTTAGTTGATCGCTGTTCCTCTTGTGTTTTGTTTTTGTTTCAATTTCCCCGTTGAGCCAGTACCTGCATGTGTGCGCTGTATGCCTCCAGCGCAATGAGTGTTTAGCTGTTGTGAGTTTTACTGGCTAACGGGGTGTTTTCTTTTTCTTTTTATGTACTTTTTTTTCTCTGTGTATACCACTTCCCATGCCTCGTGTTGCTAACCAGCCCCTGTACTCTCTATACCATATTGATGTTTAAAACACATGAATTATTGATTTGCATTAGACTTAAGTTTGTGGTGTCATTGTTTGGTTTGAGTGTGCGGTACTTTTATTTAATATGATTTTTTTGGGGTTGCTTGTGTACTTTCTTTTGTGTGTTATTATTGAATTGTTTTGTGTGACAAAGATGGGGTTGTATTGAGGTTTATAAGGGGTTGGCTGGTTGTTAACATCCATTGAGGGGGAATGAAGTTTTGATTTACCATGTATCTTTTTTTTCCCTTATTTGATATGTATGGTCTGTTTATCAATAAATCTGTTTCTTTGTGAGTACATTGAAGTTCTATCTCCCCCCCCTGTGGTAACAGTTGGAAGGGATAACATTGGCTGAAAGAAGTATAATCCTTAGTCAGCTGGCCGATGACACCACCATCTTCCTGAGAAATGCATCCCAGATTCCCCTTGCGATAGAATTGATAAGAGGATTTTCACAAGCTTCAGGTCTCAAATTAAACTTAAAAAAATGTGAACTAATGGCAGTTAAAGATTGTGATGTTTCAAACGTATGTGGCATTCTTGTAAAGGATCGGGTTACATACCTAGGAACAATAATAACTAAAGATCAAAGTATAAGAAGTCCTTTAAATTTTAGCCCAATCATTGAAAAAACAAAGAAAAAGTTAAACTCTTGGCTACAAAGAGACTTATCCTTGTGAGGAAGAGTATTACTGACCAAAGCGGAGGGAATCTCCAGACTTGCTTATTTTGGCGGCCTCTTTGGATGTTGATTGTATTGATCAAAAAGAATTGACGATATGTTGTTTAATTTCGTGTGGAAGAACAAAACTCATTATGTCAAAAAGTCTGTAATGTCTTGTAAGCATTTGCAAGGAGGCATTACTTGAATTTAGTCGATTTATTGAAGAGCCACAGGGAACACTGCGTTCACTTGTTTACATCAGAATCAACTCTCTTCCTCTCCGCTGTATTACTCAGACCTCTAGAACTCTCGTAGTCCCCTAGTGGACTGGATATATATAACACCATAACACATATAGGTTATTCACAATACCCTGACACCTCCCTCTTTTAGTACAATACTCCAGGGTACAATTCTGTTTTAAATTTTCTCAAAACTCAGTAACAAAGCATAACACATATAACTGTGCATTTAACACTGTTGAACTCACCACAGAACATATTTTCTCACCTCAAACAAACAATATTAATTATTATGTTCAGGAATAATCAAACCTGGCTATTTAACACACTTCAATTAAGTGGCACTGACATGTTATCAGGATCTTTCATAAGTCCAACCGCTCAGCTGGCTTACTCACTCTTCCTGATCTAGTGATAGTATGTTTTGTTGCAATTGTCTCTGCAAATAAATCAGAGTCTCTGTGAGGTTGAGCTCTCAGTGGTGATTTTTCTGAACCCACAGCTGTCTTTAACTGTCACAACTGTCTTTTACTGAATCTCCATCTGGAAGCAACTGAAGATGCCTTCGATTTCTCCGTTTCTCTCCCCTCATCATTGGAAACTTCATACGACTGTGGAGTTGTGCTTTCGTCTTCAGCACCGTCGCAGGCCCTTTCCATTTAGATTCGTTTATCCAGCTTTAACAAGACTGAATCCCCTGGCCTCAGGAGAGGTAAGTCCTTTACACCATGTCGCCTGTTAAAGTAGAATGCTTGCTTTTCTTTCGCTTGTTTGTCTTTCTCTCTCACACTTGACTTGTTCGGCCACTTTGGTCTTTTTTCGGTAAGGTGGGTAGAGTAGTACGGATTTTTCTTCCCATAAGCAATTCCGCTGGACTTACTCCAGTAGAGGTGGTGGGTGTAGCTCTGAAACACATGAGTGCCATCAACGGGTCATCCTGTTTAAGAATTCGCTTCGCTGTCTGAACTGCTCGTTCGGCGTGTCCGTTACCTTGTGGATTATGTGGACTCGATGTAATGTGTTGAATATCGTACGTAACACAAAATCTCCTCCACGCTTCACTGGAGAACTGGGGTCCGTTGTCACTAACAATTTGTTCTGGAATGCCGAATCTCGCAAACAACACTTCGAGTCTCTGAATAACATGTTCAGATGTTGTTAAGTTTAGCAAAAGAATTTCTAAGTAGCGCGAATAATAGTCAGATACTACCAGATATTGCTGCGCTCTGTGCATACACAAGTCTATGGCTATTCGTTGCCAAGGCCTTTCTGGCAGTGTTGTTGACTGTAAAGGTTCTTTGTGCTGTGCACGTTTGTTCTCGGTGCAAAACTTACAAGTCTCGATCTTATGTCTAAGATCCTCGGAAATTCCAGGCCACCACACAGTCTCTTGAGCGCGTGCCCTGCATTTTGACAAACCTTGGTGTCAGTCATGAATTCTGCTAAGCATTTCGTGTCTCATCACTTTTGGAATTACGATGTCAATTCCCCAGCACAATCAGTCCCTCACTCACTGACAAAGAGTCTTTCCATTTGTAAAAGCTCTGTACGCTACCAGGAACGCTTTTAACGTATTCTGGCCACCCTTCTGTTACGAATTTCTCTACAGTTTGTAGCTGCTCATCCTTTTGTGTCTCAGTTTTATTTCTGTTAGCTTGCGCTGTGACACAGGCAGACAACTGATGATCGCATTCACGTGACAACTCACATCTGCTGTCATGAAGTCTTCAGTGGTGTTCAAAGGGCTACATGACAGTGCGTCCGCAACAACCAAGGTTGTGCCAGGTGCATACTCAGCTTTTGCGTTAAACCGCATGAGTCTCATCAAAAGTCTTTGACATCTTACCCTAATGGCTTGTGATCAGTGATCAGTTTGAATGTGTCCATGCCCACTAAGTATTTCTGGAACCTTTCACACGCCCACACGCCTGCAAGGCATTCCTTCTCATTTTGAGCGTATCTTGTTTCAGAATCTGTCAATCTTCTCGAACAGTACGCAACCGGTTTCCAGCTGACCTCATGTTTCTGCATTAAAACGCCGCCGATACCGTAACTGCTAGCGTCCGCTGATACTACGGGTTTCCTTTTGCAGATCATAGTGTGCCAGGACTGGAGCTTTTGTGAGCGAGCTTTTCAGAATGTTGAATGCACTTTTCTGCGTTTGGTCCCATGTCCATGCACGTCCGTTCTTAAGCAGCTCATACAAGGGACCTCCCTTCGTCGCCAAGTCCGGGATGTATTTACCCATATAGTTTATGAGGCCTAGAGCCCTCCTCAGCTCATTTACATTGTTCGGTTCTTGCAGGTCACTTATGGCACGTACCTTTTCTGGGTCTGCTCTGACTCCTTGTGCATCCACAACATGACCCAGGAAACTCAGCTCTGCTCTCCTGAAAATGCACTTTTCTTTGTTCAATTTGAGCCCCACACTTTCCATCCTTTTCAGCACTTTCTCCAGGTGTTTGTCATGCTCAGCCCGATCTTTCCCGTACACGATCACATCATCCATGTACACTGCGACTCCTTCCATGTCCCTGAGAAGTCCATTCATCTTTCTTTGGAAGATTTCCGGGGCTATGCTGATCCCGAAAGGGAGCCTCTTAAAACAATAGCGTCCCACTGGAGTAATGAATGTCGTCAGTAAGCTGCTCTCATCACATAACGGAATCTGCCAGAATCCTGACACAGCATCTAATGATGTAAATACGCTTGCTCCAGCTAGCTTAGCTAGAATTTCGTCTGTCGTGGGAAGCATATATCTTTCTCTTTTAATGTTGTCGTTTAGTTTATTTAACCCCACACAAATTCTGACGCTGCCGTTGGGCTTCATGACCGGAACCATGGGTGCGCACCAATCTGTAGGCTGTGTGACTTTTTCCACGACACCTTGTTCCTCCATTCTCTGCAGTTCTGCTGTTACTTTAGAAAGCAGTGGTAATGGTACTCTCCGTGCAGTATGTACTGCGTATGGCTCTGCGCCTTCTTTCAGGTGTATTTTTACCGGCTCCGTTTTCATTATACCACTTCCTTCAAAAACTGTGGTTATCTGCTCTACTCTTTTGACTAGCCCCATTTCAGCTGCTGTCTGTCGGCTTAGAAGATTACTGACAGTCCTTCCCTCAACCACATACACGGTAATGGCATATTTTCTACCTTTATGCCCCACTGATGCAGTAAACTGTCCGATGCAATTCAGTGATCCACCTGGGCTGTCTAGTGCTACGTTCGAACGAAGGAGCTGAGCCTTTGGGTGAAGCTTTTCATGTCACAGTGTTCATTACGGTCACATCCGCTCCCGTATCGAATCTTAAAACTAACTGGGGTATCACCTATCTTAATAACACACTCCATTTAGCTTCTTCTGACTCATTTTTGTTACTCACTGCGCCCAGATAAAAGCTTTCTTCACTCACTTCACTCGCCGTCACTTGTCTCACCGTTTTTGACTTGCACATTCTCGCCCAGTGTCCTTTTCTTTTGCATTTTCGGCATTCAGTGTCTGCTGCTGGGCATTTTCTAATGTCTTTGTGTCCAGTCTTACCACACCTGCTACACTCATTTTCTGTTTTCTCACCAGCTCTTTTATATTTCTCTTTCGTCCAGGGCCGATTTGCGCCTTTGATGAACGTCTGGAGGCTACCTCGTGCACGCTGTTTATCGACTGACCCTCCTGCTGACTGATCTGCTGCGCGACATCCTCGGCTTGCCGTGTCATCTGCACCGCAGTTTCCAGGGTAAGTGCTGTCATTAGCTGCATCCTCCTAGACAGCTCTTTATCCTGAATTCCAACTACCAGTCTGTCTCTAATATGTTCATTTCGACTTGCACCGAATTCACAGTTCTCACTGAGTTCGTAAAGGGCTCTGATATAGCATTCCGCATTTTCCCCGGGCCTCTGCACTCTCTGATGAAAACACGCCCTCTCGTGTATCACATTCTTTTTTGGCAGGAAATACTCATCAAATTTTCCGAGCACCGTTTCATACTCCTTGGCACTTTCCTCTGCTCTGAATGTGAACGATTTGAAAATGTTCTCTGCTTCAATGCCCATGGCATATATTAAAGTGCCTATCTGTACCTCTTTGTCCTCTTTGCTCAGTTTTGTCGCGGTCCTGTAGCGCGCAACCTCTGCCGCCACGTTGGCCATTCTGTTGGACGATCGAAGTTGAAACTTTCTGGCGGATGAAATTTTGACATAATGCTCTTCTCTTGTCTTTATAAGTCTTTTATACTTCTGACACCATGTCTTGTAAGCATTTGCAAGGAGGCATACTTGAATTTAGTCGATTTATTGAAGAGCCACAGGGAACACTGCGTTCACTTGTTTACATCAGAATCAACTCTCTTCCTCTCCGCTGTATTACTCAGACCTCTAGAACTCTCGTAGTCCCCCTAGTGGACTGGATATATATAACACTATAACACATATAGGTTACTCACAATACCCTGACATGTAATAATGAACACAAACCAGGGTGGGGGCTTAAACTTTTTGGACTTCACAACTTTAAGCAATACCTTCAAAATCAATTGGCTCAGACAATAGACCTTTTTCACAATAAACGGAAATACGTAAGTCGTTGTGGAAGCGGAGTTCCTGTCAACACATCAGAAAAACCTACCCAGGGAAAAGAAAATTGATCAGAGAGTCTTCAAAACTTCGAAAAAATGTAAACTTGTCATAGTCCAGCTGTTGATGACTTTGTAAAATGCTGTGGTGATGCTTGTCTGCAGCTGATGTATCCAAGACCAAAGATATGACTTATTGATTTCAGAACTGAAGCTCATTCTTCCCAATATACGTTCATTAAAGGTAAGAAGGTGGAGTGTGTGTAAAGTTATTAATATTTAGGTACTATTATTTACAATAAACTGCATTTTGACGTGAATACCAAAAAGAAGTCTGTCAGTTTTATTCAACAGTTATCCTCTTAGGTAGTGACTTTTTTTTGCACTGCTCTTGCTATAGAATGACAAAGATGAAGAACAATTTATACAAATATTAATTTATCCCTTGTACACTGAGTATTGTTAAATACTCAGAATGGTATATATTAATATTTTAAATTTATATGTAGCCTACTTTTGTGTGTTCTTATTTATCTTGTTTTATATTGTGGTGTATATTTTTACGTGTTTATTACGCTGGATACAAATATCGTTAATAAAGTTGAACATGAACTAACGTTACTAACTTACCATAATACACAAATCATAAAACGTAAAAAATAAACATAAACAATGACGGCTTAGTGAATGGTGACATGAGAAGTACAGAAGATCACAGGATCAATAACATCCCGCCAGATTGCCTGAATCCATTTCCGTTGAACTTCATCAACAGGGAACTGACGAGGGAAGGAATGAAAACGACAGATATGGCTGCTTTTGGGAATAACAAAAAAGATCGGTACGCAACAACTCTTACTAGCTGCCTGCGCGCAAACTGTTATGAATGGAGCGGAAGAAGATTACCACGACAATTGCGTATTTCCGGTCACAAATACGGAAGTTGTGAGAAAGGTCTATTCTTTAACCCTCTAGGCGCCACGGTCGAGTTTACTCGACAAGATGCGATCACTGAATAAAATGGCCGATTTTGTCAAATTGGGTGTCAAATTTCATTCAACATCCCCTCCACTGGATGGCAGACATGTCATACTTCATCCCGACTCAAAAAACTTCATGTTTCTATACAAAATGTTCGAGTTACAGCGCATTGAATCAGTGTGATCAAAAGCGGAGCTCAGTGTGAGAGTGAGCCATTTCATCAGAGTCTCTCCGCCAGGGGCGGAGTGGGACCAAAAAATCTACCGGGAAATTTCGAAGACCACCGGCCCTCAGTAGCCGGCACGATTTTAATAGCCGATTTAAAAGGAACTTTGTTGTACTATGCTGGAGTAAAGTTCATAAATGGTCGTTCTTTCCCATAGGAATGTCTAAAACTTATGTTAGGTGGACTTTGTGCCTCTAGGGGGGTTCGGGGGCATGCTCCCCGCAAGAAATTTTTGACATTTTAAGGTTAACGTTAAATGCATCAATCTCGTGCTCTCTGAGAGATCAAAATTAAGAGCTTCAACCCATGAACTGCTCGTTGAACAAAGAAAACGCATTAATTTGTACCAGGACAATAAAGAGGGCTCAAATATCTTTTTAGTTATGAGAGTCTCAGTCTGCATTGCATTATCAATGGTGTTTTAGGATGCCAAACAATTATTATAATAATGTAATAATGATTTATAATTATTCCTATGACGTACTGTATAATCCATTTAGCCTATAAATGTACTATGTAAATGAAAATGAGTATTTCAAAAGTATATTTTAACCTACATTACACTATAATATAGGAACATTAAATACTTGTTTTGTCCTAATTTCTTCACTTGCAAGAAATAAACCCTTGAGCTTTTATTTATAGGAGAAAACACCAGATGACCATGATCGCGTGAGCAAAGTAATCACGCAGCAAAAACAGGATGCTATTCTAATGTCAGTTATTATAATGGCACAACGCCATCATGGTTTCAATTTTAGTTCGTTGGCAAAATATAACGCTAGAGACCTTAATGTTAGGTTTTACATTTTACATCTTTACTTATGTGTTGAACTCGAGTTCGAATCCGCCTTTGCCGAACTCTCTCTTCTTCTCCCTTTTGGGAAAATGGAGAAGAAAGAGTTCGGCTAAAGGCGGATTCGAACTTGAGTGTCAGCGGATCAAAAGCTGCTTTCAAATACTGACGCCCTACAACCTACGCCACTGAAACTGTTTCGAAACGAGCGTCTTTTTGCTCTGAAGACAGACACTTAGTGCAAATATATGCTCCGTTATAGAAGATGTAAAAAAAAAAAAAATGTTTTCTTCCCTAGCTTGGGCCCCAAGTGCACATGGCGAACTTCCAATAAATACATTTTATCAGACCGGCCCTCGCGGCCTCGAAACACTACCGGCCCACCGGAAAACTCCCGACTCTCCCGATTGCCACGCCGCTACTGTCTCTCCGCGATCGCGGCGATAGTATTGTGGTGGAGACTTTGTTTATTATCACTGGGTATGTTAGACGAGGTCGAAGTATTCATAGTACAGAAGGCAGGGTGGGGAGTTGCAATACTAGTATGCATACTTGCGCGCGCAGAGGCAGATGCAGATCTGGCCGCGAGTCGCGCTGCTCGAATCATCATCTGCGCTTTGCCCTAACGAGTCATCTTTTGAACTAAACCGGTCTTGTCTACTTGTGTTTGTGTGTCATATGAATAATATAAGCCCCATACATGGAA
Organism: Hybognathus amarus; assembly: GCA_030378365.1. Taxonomy (NCBI): domain Eukaryota; kingdom Metazoa; phylum Chordata; class Actinopteri; order Cypriniformes; family Leuciscidae; genus Hybognathus; species Hybognathus amarus. The sequence goes on along the minus strand of JAQIUQ010001824.1, from coordinate 16,481 downwards.
TCAGAGTGCCTACTGCATGTAGTAAATGGAAAATCTCCACAGCAAAAGGCCAAACACTACATGCACACGGTTTGTTCTACCATTTATTAGTAATGATTTGCACAGTTTGGTTATTACTTACTATATACCTGAGCATTCAGTATTGTGCCATATAGCATACAGAAGGTGATGGACATTTTGGGGGAAAGAAGTGCTGCATTTTATCATTTAAACATGTGACTTTTCATGAAAATTCTATAATCCAAGATTTCTGCCACCATATGACGTCATAATATGCAAATTAGATGGGGAAATTTAATCCCTACATAAACTTTGGGTCATGCTTAATATTTCTCTAATTTACAGAAAGTATCTATCTTGTTTCACTTTTTAAGATATTTAGGGCCCAAGCCCTGAAAGGGCGCAGAGCCCTATTGTTTTACTTCCGATTATTTATTTATTTATTAGGGCCCAAGCCCTGAAAGGGCGCAGAGCCCTATTGTTTTCCTTCCGATTATCTTAGGGCCCAAGCCCTGAAAGGGCGCAGAGCCCTATTGTTTTCCTTCCGATTATTATTATTAGGGCCCAAGCCCTGAAAGGGCGCAGAGCCCTATTGTTTTCCTTCCGATTATTATTATTATTATTTATTTTTATTTTTTTTTTTTTTCTAGCGACTATTCGGGCACTTTTGGGGCCCTTAACATGCTCGAAAACTCTTGAAACTTTGCACACGGGTCAGAACCCGCGGCCATCAGAGCCGGGCTGAAGCTGGTACCCGGGCGTGGCAGGGCGGCTCGTCAGCGCCCCCTGGAATGGGGTCCGAACACCTGGTCCATAACTCAAACACACTTGCATGTAATAATATGAAACTCGGTACACATGTCGATAGCAGAATTTCATCTATACCTCGCGTTCTTACTTTTTACCCCAGCCCAACAGGAAGTCGGCTATTGAGGTTTTTTTGTAAAACACACGCAATGAACTTTTAAATACTCCTCCTAGAGCTCTGATCCAAATTCGACGAAACTCGGTCAGCGTGAAGTCAAGACATTGAGGATGAAAGTTTGTGTGGGGATTTTTGATATCTCGAACGGTTTGGCCGTGGCGAGGAAACGAAATTATGGCGAGAAACGTGAAACAGGAAGTGTGTCATAACTTCAGCATACATTAACTGATCTGGATGAAACTTCAGCAGTGCGTTCGCTGTAAGAGGACGATCACATGGATGTGACTATTGTGAGTCAAAGTTATAGCGCCACCAACTGGCAGCAGGAAGTGTGTCACTTTCAAAATGCTTTGAAATCACCCTCTTATTTTTACCCGATTTGCTTCAAACTTCATCTGTATAATGTAAATACACGGCAGATGAAGACCTATGAATGGATTCTTGATATCTTTGAAACTGTTGCCGTGGCGACGCATCAAACTTTACCATTCTTTTAGGATGCATTCTTTTAGGATTCGAACATTTGTCCATAAATCAAACACACGTGCATGGATTAATATGAAACTCGGTACACTCATAGATCACATCAGGCCAAACAACTTTCGTGCTCTAAGTTTTACGACAGTTCAAACGGAAGTCGGGAATTATGTTTTTTTTTTTAAATAAATGTCCTAGAAAAACATCAAATTACAACCCATGCTGTTACCAATCACCACCAAACTCGGTGTGCATGAAGTCAAGACATTGAGGATGCTAAATTCCGGACGGATTTGTGATATCTCGAACGGTTTGGCCGTGGCGGATTTTTTTGACTAAAAAAGGACACATAAAGTGTGTTATAACTTGGTTAGTTTTACTGACAGTTACAAAACTTGCCGTGTATATTGTTCTATTCAAGCCAAACAACTTTCTAATTAACAATAATAAGCTCAAACCCACAGAAAGTCAGATATTGTAGTTTGAATATGATCATGCTCTTTCTGAGCTTAGGCCTGTCACACAGTCTGTGTGTGTGTGTGTGTGTGTGTAGGGGGAGGGGGCTTAATCATTTTACTGTGTGTCTGGCCTGCTAAAGTAAATACATTTCTTAAGCCTGGTATTTTTTAAATAAGTTTTTATTTTTATTTTTTTATAAGTAAAGGCATATAACCTGTTTAATTGTAGTGCATTGACAATAGTTTTATATAATTAGTGTATTAATTAAATTAACTTGGTCCATAAATCAAAAAAGTAAGTAAATAAATCAAAAAGGAAGTGTGTTAAAACTTCTGCATACATTAACTGATCTTGATGAAACTTCAGCAGTGTGTTCGTTGTAAGAGGTCGATCACATAGATGTGAGTCAAATATATAGCGCCACCAACTGGCAGCAGAAAGTGTTTCACTTTCAAAATGCTTTGAAATCGCACTCTTACTTTTACCCGATTTGCTTCAAATGTAAACACACGCCAGATGAAGAGCTGTGAAAGCATTATTCAATATCTAAGATAATGTTGCCATAGCAACGCATCAAACTTTAACATTCCTTTTTTTTGATGATTTTGAGTCTCTTAGCGGCTTTTGGGGCCCTTAACGGGTTTGAAAACTCTTGAAACTTTGCACACAGGTCAGATCCCACAGCCATCAGAGCCGGGCTGAAGATGGTACCCGGGTGTGGCAAGGGGGCTAGACAGCGCCCCCTGGAACGGGGTCCAAAAACTTGGTCCATAAATCAAACACGCTTGCATGTAATAATATGAAACTCAGTACACATGTTGATCTCATCGTTTCATATATTCATATATTCTCCTCAAGCCGGACAACTTTCTAATTTACACTCATGAGCTAGGACCCACAGAAAGTCAGATATTTTGGTTTGAAAATGTTGAGTGTCTCTCTGAGCCTACACTTCTGTATGGCAAGCCCTTTTAACATTTAAAAGCTAAGTTTGACTATTCGTAATTAACATTGTAGATATCAACAACGTCTTTCTAGTCGTAATTACATTTTGGATAGTTTGTATTATCATTTAAGATATCTGTAACGTAATTGTGACTAGTCGAAACGACAGATAGAGTATGGCAAGCCGTTTTAACATTTAATCATTTTAACCTACTAGTCTCTATTTTCATGCTACTAGTACTTATTTTTAGATACTAGTATCTATTCCATTAAGTACTAGTACTTATTCATTAGCTACTAGTGCTTATTCTTTAGATACTAGTGCCTTTTCTTTAGATACTAGTGTTTATTCTTTAGGTACTAGTACCTTTTTAAAGATACTAGTACTTATTCATTAGAAACTAGTCCTTATTTATTAGATACTAGTACTTATTCATTAGATGCTAGTCCTTATTCATTACATACCAATGCTTATTAATTAGTTACTAGTACTTATTCATTAGATACTAGTACCTATTAAATAGATACTAGTACTTATTCATTAGACACTAGTACTTATTTCAATGGTGACTAGTAACTATTCTTTTGTTACTAGTCACATTTTTTCCGTTGACTTCTATGGTGATCTGTCATTCAGATATCAACTATTCAGTTCTGACTAGTATGTTAGTATGTATTCCAATTGTGGAATACATACTAGTATGTATTCCAAAGCAGGGGTTACGTTTTTGCACGTCGTGCAGAATAACCCTAAAGGCACCAAGGTGGCGGTGCCACCGGCTTTATATATATATATATATATATATATATGTATATATATATATATAAATATAGCTGCGAGCAGCGATGGAGGGCCAAAGCCGGCGGTACCGCCATCCCGGTGCCTTTAGGCACCGGGGTTGGGTGCCACCGGCTTGGGCCCGCAGTGCGCTGCTCGCAGCTATATTTTATTAGGGCCCAAGCCCTGAAAGGGCGCAGAGCCCTATTGTTTTCCTTCCGATTATTTTTATTTTTTATTTAGGGCCCAAGCCCTGAAAGGGCGCAGAGCCCTATCTGTTTCCTTCCGATTATTTTTTTATTTTTTTTTTTTTTTTTTTTTTTTTCTTTTTCTAGCGACTATTCGGGCACTTTTGGGGCCCTTAACATGTTCGAAAACTCTTGAAACTTTGCACACGGGTCAGAACCCGCGGCCATCAGAGCCGGGCTGAAGCTGGTACCCGGGCGTGGCAGGGCGGCTCGTCAGCGCCCCCTGGAATGGGGTCCGAACACCTGGTCCATAACTCAAACACACTTGCATGTAATAATATGAAACTCGGTACACATGTCGATAGCAGAATTTCATCTATACCTCGCGTTCTTACTTTTACCCCAGCCCAACAGGAAGTCGGCTATTGAGGTTTTTTTGTAAAACACACGCAATGAACTTTTAAATACTCCTCCTAGAGCTCTGATCCAAATTCGACGAAACTCGGTCAGCGTGAAGTCAAGACATTGAGGATGAAAGTTTGTGTGGGGATTTTTGATATCTCGAACGGTTTGGCCGTGGCGAGGAAACGAAACTATGGCGAGAAGACGTGAAACAGGAAGTGTGTCATAACTTCAGCATACATTAACTGATCTGGATGAAACTTCAGCAGTGCGTTCGCTGTAAGAGGACGATCACATGGATGTGACTATTGTGAGTCAAAGTTATAGCGCCACCAACTGGCAGCAGGAAGTGTGTCACTTTCAAAATGCTTTGAAATCACCCTCTTATTTTTACCCGATTTGCTTCAAACTTCATCTGTATAATGTAAATACACGGCAGATGAAGACCTATGAATGGATTCTTGATATCTTTGAAACTGTTGCCGTGGCGACGCATCAAACTTTACCATTCTTTTAGGATGCATTCTTTTAGGGATTCGAACATTTGTCCATAAATCAAACACACGTGCATGGATTAATATGAAACTCGGTACACTCATAGATCACATCAGGCCAAACAACTTTCGTGCTCTAAGTTTTACGACAGTTGAGACGGAAGTCGGGAATTATGTTTTTTTTTTTTAGATAAATGTCCTAGAAAAACATCAAATTACAACCCATGCTGTTACCAATCACCACCAAACTCAGATATGCATGAAGTCAAGACATTGAGGATGCTAAATTCCGGACGGATTTGTGATATCTCGAACGGTTTGGCCGTGGCGAATTTTTTTGACTAAAAAAGGACACATAAAGTGTGTTATAACTTGGTTAGTTTTACTGACAGTTACAAAACTTGCCGTGTATATTGTTCTATTCAAGCCAAACAACTTTCTAATTAACAATAATAAGCTCAAACCCACAGAAAGTCAGATATTGTAGTTTGAATATGATCATGCTCTTTCTGAGCCTGAGTCTTTCTTGAGTCTCTTGACACACAGTCTGTGTGTGTGTGTGTGTGTGTGTGTGTAGGGGAGGGGGCTTAATCATTTCACTGTGTGTCTGGCCTGCTAAAGTAAATACATTTCTTAAGCCTGGTATTTTTTAAATAAGTTTTTATTTTTATTTTTTTATAAGTAAAGGCATATAACCTGTTTAATTGTAGTGCATTGACAATAGTTTTATATAATTAGTGTATTAATTAAATTAACTTGGTCCATAAATCAAAAAGGAAGTGTGTTAAAACTTCTGCATACATTAACTGATCTTGATGAAACTTCAGCAGTGTGTTCGTTGTAAGAGGCCGATCACATGGATGTGACTATTGTGAGTCAAATATATAGCGCCACCAACTGGAAGCAGAAAGTGTTTCACTTTCAAAATGCTTTGAAATCACACTCTTACTTTTACCCGATTTGCTTCAAACTTCATCTGTATAATGTAAACACACGCCAGATGAAGAGCTGTGAAAGCATTATTCAATATCTAAGATAATGTTGCCATAGCAACGCATCAAACTTTAACATTCCTTTTTTTTGATGATTTTGAGTCTCTTAGCGGCTTTTGGGGCCCTTAATGGGTTTGAAAACTCTTGAAACTTTGCACACAGGTCAGATCCCACAGCCATCAGAGCCGGGAAGATGGTACCCGGGTGTGGCAAGGGGGCTAGACAGCGCCCCCTGGAACGGGGTCCAAAAACTTGGTCCATAAATCAAACACGCTTGCATGTAATAATATGAAACTCAGTACACATGTTGATCTCATCGTTTCATATATTCATATATTCTCCTCAAGCCGGACAACTTTCTAATTTACACTCATGAGCTAGGACCCACAGAAAGTCAGATATTTTGGTTTGAAAATGTTGAGTGTCTCTCTGAGCCTACACTTCTGTATGGCAAGCCCTTTTAACATTTAAAAGCTAAGTTTGACTATTCGTAATTAACATTGTAGATATCAACAACGTCTTTCTAGTCGTAATTACATTTTGGATAGTTTGTATTATCATTTAAGATATCTGTAACGTAATTGTGACTAGTCGAAACGACAGATAGAGTATGGCAAGCCGTTTTAACATTTAATCATTTTAACCTACTAGTCTCTATTTTCATGCTACTAGTACTTATTTTTAGATACTAGTATCTATTCCATTAAGTACTAGTACTTATTCATTAGCTACTAGTGCTTATTCTTTAGATACTAGTGCCTTTTCTTTAGATACTAGTGTTTATTCTTTAGGTACTAGTACCTTTTTAAAGATACTAGTACTTATTCATTAGACACTAGTCCTTATTTATTAGATACTAGTACTTATTCATTAGATGCTAGTCCTTATTCATTACATACCAATGCTTATTAATTAGTTACTAGTACTTATTCATTAGATGCTAGTACCTATTAAATAGATACTAGTACTTATTCATTAGACACTAGTACTTATTTCAATGGTGACTAGTAACTATTCTTTTGTTACTAGTCACATTTTTTCCAGTGACTTCTATGGTGATCTGTCATTCAGATATCAACTATTCAGTTCTGACTAGTATGTTAGTATGTATTCCAATTGTGGAATACATACTAGTATGTATTCCAAAGCAGGGGTTACGTTTTTGCACGTCGTGCAGAATAACCCTAAAGGCACCAAGGTGGCGGTGCCACCGGCTTTATGTGTGTGTGTGATGATGATGTATATATATATATATATATATATATAAATATAGCTGCGAGCAGCGATGGAGGGCCAAAGCCGGCGGTACCGCCATCCCGGTGCCTTTAGGCACCGGGGTTGCGGTGCCACCGGCTTGGGCCCGCAGTGGCTGCTCGCAGCTATATTTTTATTTTATTTTTTTTTTTTTTTTTTTTTTCTTTTTCTAGCGACTATTCGGGCACTTTTGGGGCCCTTAACATGCTCGAAAACTCTTGAAACTTTGCACACGGGTCAGAACCCGCGGCCATCAGAGCCGGGCTGAAGCTGGTACCCGGGCGTGGCAGGGCGGCTCGTCAGCGCCCCCTGGAATGGGGTCCGAACACCTGGTCCATAACTCAAACACACTTGCATGTAATAATATGAAACTCGGTACACATGTCGATAGCAGAATTTCATCTATACCTCGCGTTCTTGCTTTTTACCCCAGCCCAACAGGAAGTCGGCTATTGAGGTTTTTTTGTAAAACACACGCAATGAACTTTTAAATACTCCTCCTAGAGCTCTGATCCAAATTCGACGAAACTCGGTCAGCTAGAAGTCAAGACATTGAGGATGAAAGTTTGTGTGGGGATTTTTGATATCTCGAACGGTTTGGCCGTGGCGAGGAAACGAAACTATGGCGAGAAACGTGAAACAGGAAGTGTGTCATAACTTCAGCATACATTAACTGATCTGGATGAAACTTCAGCAGTGCGTTCGCTGTAAGAGGACGATCACATGGATGTGACTATTGTGAGTCAAAGTTATAGCGCCACCAACTGGCAGCAGGAAGTGTGTCACTTTCAAAATGCTTTGAAATCACCCTCTTATTTTTACCCGATTTGCTTCAAACTTCATCTGTATAATGTACATACACGGCAGATGAAGACCTATGAATGGATTCTTGATATCTTTGAAACTGTTGCCGTGGCGACGCATCAAACTTTACCATTCTTTTAGGATGCATTCTTTTAGGGATTCGAACATTTGTCCATAAATCAAACACACGTGCATGGATTAATATGAAACTCGGTACACTCATAGATCACATCAGGCCAAACAACTTTCGTGCTCTAAGTTTTACGACAGTTCAAACGGAAGTCGGGAATTATGTTTTTTTTTTTAAATAATTGTCCTAGAAAAACATCAAATTACAACCCATGCTGTTACCAATCACCACCAAACTCGGTGTGCATGAAGTCAAGACATTGAGGATGCTATATTCCGGACGGATTTTTGATATCTCGAACGGTTTGGCCGTGGCGGATTTTTTTGACTAAAAAAGGACACATAAAGTGTGTTATAACTTGGTTAGTTTTACTGACAGTTACAAAACTTGCCGTGTATATTGTTCTATTCAAGCCAAACAACTTTCTAATTAACAATAATAAGCTCAAACCCACAGAAAGTCAGATATTGTAGTTTGAATATGATCATGCTCTTTCTAAACCTAGGCCTGTCACACAGTCTGTGTGTGTGTGTGTGTGTGTAGGGGGAGGGGGCTTAATCATTTCACTGTGTGTCTGGCCTGCTAAAGTAAATACATTTCTTAAGCCTGGTATTTTTTACATAAGTTTTTATTTTTATTTTTTTTATAAGTAAAGGCATATAACCTGTTTAATTGTAGTGCATTGACAATAGTTTTATATAATTAGTGTATTAATTAAATTAACTTGGTCCATAAATCAAAAAAGTAAGTAAATAAATCAAAAAGGAAGTGTGTTAAAACTTCTGCATACATTAACTGATCTTGATGAAACTTCAGCAGTGTGTTCGTTGTAGAGGTCGATCACATAGATGTGAGTCAAATATATAGCGCCACCAACTGGCAGCAGAAAGTGTTTCACTTTCAAAATGCTTTGAAATCGCACTCTTACTTTTACCCGATTTGCTTCAAATGTAAACACACGCCAGATGAAGAGCTGTGAAAGCATTATTCAATATCTAAGATAATGTTGCCATAGCAACGCATCAAACTTTAACATTCCTTTTTTTGATGATTTTGAGTCTCTTAGCGGCTTTTGGGGCCCTTAATGGGTTTGAAAACTCTTGAAACTTTGCACACAGGTCAGATCCCACAGCCATCAGAGCCGGGCTGAAGATGGTACCCGGGTGTGGCAAGGGGGCTAGACAGCGCCCCCTGGAACGGGGTCCAAAAACTTGGTCCATAAATCAAACACGCTTGCATGTAATAATATGAAACTCAGTACACATGTTGATCTCATCGTTTCATATATTCATATATTCTCCTCAAGCCGGACAACTTTCTAATTTACACTCATGAGCTAGGACCCACAGAAAGTCAGATATTTTGGTTTGAAAATGTTGAGTGTCTCTCTGAGCCTACACTTCTGTATGGCAAGCCCTTTTAACATTTAAAAGCTAAGTTTGACTATTCGTAATTAACATTGTAGATATCAACAACGTCTTTCTAGTCGTAATTACATTTTGGATAGTTTGTATTATCATTTAAGATATCTGTAACGTAATTGTGACTAGTCGAAACGACAGATAGAGTATGGCAAACCGTTTTAACATTTAATCATTTTAACCTACTAGTCTCTATTTTCATGCTACTAGTACTTATTTTTTAGATACTAGTATCTATTCCATTAAGTACTAGTACTTATTCATTAGCTACTAGTGCTTATTCTTTAGATACTAGTGCCTTTTCTTTAGATACTAGTGTTTATTCTTTAGGTACTAGTACCTTTTTAAAGATACTAGTACTTATTCATTAGACACTAGTCCTTATTTATTAGATACTAGTACTTATTCATTAGATGCTAGTCCTTATTCATTACATACCAATGCTTATTAATTAGTTACTAGTACTTATTCATTAGATGCTAGTACCTATTAAATAGATACTAGTACTTATTCATTAGACACTAGTACTTATTTCAATGGTGACTAGTAACTATTCTTTTGTTACTAGTCACATTTTTCCATTGACTTCTATGGTGATCTGTCATTCAGATATCAACTATTCAGTTCTGACTAGTATGTTAGTATGTATTCCAATTGTGGAATACATACTAGTATGTATTCCAAAGCAGGGGTTACGTTTTTGCACGTCGTGCAGAATAACCCTAAAGGCACCAAGGTGGCGGTGCCACCGGCTTTATATATATTTATATATATATATATGTATATATATATATATATATAATATAGCTGCGAGCAGCGATGGAGGGCCAAAGCCGGCGGTACCGCCATCCCGGTGCCTTTAGGCACCGGGGTTGCGGTGCCACCGGCTTGGGCCCGCAGTGCGCTGCTCGCAGCTATATTTTATATGGCCCAAGCCCTGAAAGGGCGCAGAGCCCTATTGTTTTCCTTCCGATTATTTTTTTTTTTTTTTTTTTTTTTTTTTTTTTTTTCTTTTTCTAGCGACTATTCGGGCACTTTTGGGGCCCTTAACATGCTCGAAAACTCTTGAAACTTTGCACACGGGTCAGAACCCACGGCCATCAGAGCCGGGCTGAAGCTGGTACCCGGGCGTGGCAGGCGGCTCGTCAGCGCCCCCTGGAATGGGGTCCGAACACCTGGTCCATAACTCAAACACACTTGCATGTAATAATATGAAACTCGGTACACATGTCGATAGCAGAATTTCATCTATACCTCGCGTTCTTGCTTTTTACCCCAGCCCAACAGGAAGTCGGCTATTGAGGTTTTTTTGTAAAACACACGCAATGAACTTTTAAATACTCCTCCTAGAGCTCTGATCCAAATTCGACGAAACTCGGTCAGCGTAGAAGTCAAGACATTGAGGATGAAAGTTTGTGTGGGGATTTTTGATATCTCGAACGGTTTGGCCGTGGCGAGGAAACGAAACTATGGCGAGAAACGTGAAACAGGAAGTGTGTCATAACTTCAGCATACATTAACTGATCTGGATGAAACTTCAGCAGTGCGTTCGCTGTAAGAGGACGATCACATGGATGTGACTATTGTGAGTCAAAGTTATAGCGCCACCAACTGGCAGCAGGAAGTGTGTCACTTTCAAAATGCTTTGAAATCACCCTCTTATTTTTACCCGATTTGCTTCAAACTTCATCTGTATAATGTACATACACGGCAGATGAAGACCTATGAATGGATTCTTGATATCTTTGAAACTGTTGCCGTGGCGACGCATCAAACTTTACCATTCTTTTAGGATGCATTCTTTTAGGGATTCGAACATTTGTCCATAAATCAAACACACGTGCATGGATTAATATGAAACTCGGTACACTCATAGATCACATCAGGCCAAACAACTTTCGTGCTCTAAGTTTTCCGACAGTTCGAACGGAAGTCGGGAATTATGTTTTTTTTTTTAAATAATTGTCCTAGAAAAACATCAAATTACAACCCATGCTGTTACCAATCACCACCAAACTCGGTGTGCATGAAGTCAAGACATTGAGGATGCTATATTCCGGACGGATTTTTGATATCTTCGAACGGTTTGGCCGTGGCGGATTTTTTTGACTAAAAAAGGACACATAAAGTGTGTTATAACTTGGTTAGTTTTACTGACAGTTACAAAACTTGCCGTGTATATTGTTCTATTCAAGCCAAACAACTTTCTAATTAACAATAATAAGCTCAAACCCACAGAAAGTCAGATATTGTAGTTTGAATATGATCATGCTCTTTCTGAGCCTAGGCCTGTCACACAGTCTGTGTGTGTGTGTGATGAGTCTTTTGACACACAGTCTCTGTGTGTGTGTGTAGGGGGAGGGGGCTTAATAATTTCACTGTGTGTCTGGCCTGCTAAAGTAAATACATTTCTTAAGCCTGGTATTTTTTAAATAAGTTTTTGTTTTTATTTTTTTATAAGTAAAGACATATAACCTGTTTAATTGTAGTGCATTGACAATAGTTTTATATAATTAGTGTATTAATTAAATTAACTTGGTCCATAAATCAAAAAGGAAGTGTGTTAAAACTTCTGCATACATTAACTGATCTTGATGAAACTTCAGCAGTGTGTTCGTTGTAAGAGGCCGATCACATGGATGTGACTATTGTGAGTCAAATATATAGCGCCACCAACTGGCAGCAGAAAGTGTTTCACTTGCAAAATGCTTTGAAATCACACTCTTACTTTTACCCGATTTGCTTCAAACTTCATCTGTATAATGTAAACACACGCCAGATGAAGAGCTGTGAAAGCATTATTCAATATCTAAGATAATGTTGCCATAGCAACGCATCAAACTTTAACATTCCTTTTTTTTGATGATTTTGAGTCTCTTAGCGGCTTTTGGGGCCCTTAATGGGTTTGAAAACTCTTGAAACTTTGCACACAGGTCAGATCCCACAGCCATCAGAGCCGGGAAGATGGTACCCGGGTGTGGCAAGGGGGCTAGACAGCGCCCCCTGGAACGGGGTCCAAAAACTTGGTCCATAAATCAAACACGCTTGCATGTAATAATATGAAACTCAGTACACATGTTGATCTCATCGTTTCATATATTCATATATTCTCCTCAAGCCGGACAACTTTCTAATTTACACTCATGAGCTAGGACCCACAGAAAGTCAGATATTTTGGTTTGAAAATGTTGAGTGTCTCTCTGAGCCTACACTTCTGTATGGCAAGCCCTTTTAACATTTAAAAGCTAAGTTTGACTATTCGTAATTAACATTGTAGATATCAACAACGTCTTTCTAGTCGTAATTACATTTTGGATAGTTTGTATTATCATTTAAGATATCTGTAACGTAATTGTGACTAGTCGAAACGACAGATAGAGTATGGCAAGCCGTTTTAACATTTAATCATTTTAACCTACTAGTCTCTATTTTCATGCTACTAGTACTTATTTTTTAGATACTAGTATCTATTCCATTAAGTACTAGTACTTATTCATTAGCTACTAGTGCTTATTCTTTAGATACTAGTGCCTTTTCTTTAGATACTAGTGTTTATTCTTTAGGTACTAGTACCTTTAAAGATACTAGTACTTATTCATTAGAACACTAGTCCTTATTTATTAGATACTAGTACTTATTCATTAGATGCTAGTCCTTATTCATTACATACCAATGCTTATTAATTAGTTACTAGTACTTATTCATTAGATACTAGTACCTATTAAATAGATACTAGTACTTATTCATTAGACACTAGTACTTATTTCAATGGTGACTAGTAACTATTCTTTTGTTACTAGTCACATTTTTTCCATTGACTTCTATGGTGATCTGTCATTCAGATATCAACTATTCAGTTCTGACTAGTATGTTAGTATGTATTCCAATTGTGGAATACATACTAGTATGTATTCCAAAGCAGGGGTTACGTTTTTGCACGTCGTGCAGAATAACCCTAAAGGCACCAAGGTGGCGGTGCCACCGGCTTTATATATATATATATATATATATATATATATATATATATATATATATATGTAGCTGCGAGCAGCGATGGAGGGCCAAAGCCGGCGGTACCGCCATCCCGGTGCCTTTAGGCACCGGGGTTGCGGTGCCACCGGCTTGGGCCCGCGATCGCTGCTCGCAGCTATATTTTATTATTAGGCCCAAGCCCTGAAGGGCGCAGAGCCCTATTGTTTTCCTTCCGATTATTTTTTAGGGCCCAAGCCCTGAAAGGGCGCAGAGCCCTATTGTTTTCCTTCCGATTATTTTTTTTTTTTTTTTTTTTTTTTTTTTTCTTTCTAGCGACTATTCGGGCACTTTTGGGGCCCTTAACATGCTCGAAAACTCTTGAAACTTTGCACACGGGTCAGAACCCGCGGCCATCAGAGCCGGGCTGAAGCTGGTACCCGGGCGTGGCAGGGCGGCTCGTCAGCGCCCCCTGGAATGGGGTCCGAACACCTGGTCCATAACTCAAACACACTTGCATGTAATAATATGAAACTCGGTACACATGTCGATAGCAGAATTTCATCTATACCTCGCGTTCTTGCTTTTTACCCCAGCCCAACAGGAAGTCGGCTATTGAGGTTTTTTTGTAAAACACACGCAATGAACTTTTAAATACTCCTCCTAGAGCTCTGATCCAAATTCGACGAAACTCGGTCAGCTAGAAGTCAAGACATTGAGGATGAAAGTTTGTGTGGGGATTTTTGATATCTCGAACGGTTTGGCCGTGGCGAGGAAACGAAACTATGGCGAGAAACGTGAAACAGGAAGTGTGTCATAACTTCAGCATACATTAACTGATCTGGATGAAACTTCAGCAGTGCGTTCGCTGTAAGAGGACGATCACATGGATGTGACTATTGTGAGTCAAAGTTATAGCGCCACCAACTGGCAGCAGGAAGTGTGTCACTTTCAAAATGCTTTGAAATCACCCTCTTATTTTTACCCGATTTGCTTCAAACTTCATCTGTATAATGTACATACACGGCAGATGAAGACCTATGAATGGATTCTTGATATCTTTGAAACTGTTGCCGTGGCGACGCATCAAACTTTACCATTCTTTTAGGATGCATTCTTTTAGGGATTCGAACATTTGTCCATAAATCAAACACACGTGCATGGATTAATATGAAACTCGGTACACTCATAGATCACATCAGGCCAAACAACTTTCGTGCTCTAAGTTTTACGACAGTTCAAACGGAAGTCGGGAATTATGTTTTTTTTTTTAAATAATTGTCCTAGAAAAACATCAAATTACAACCCATGCTGTTACCAATCACCACCAAACTCGGTGTGCATGAAGTCAAGACATTGAGGATGCTATATTCCGGACGGATTTTTGATATCTCGAACGGTTTGGCCGTGGCGGATTTTTTTGACTAAAAAAGGACACATAAAGTGTGTTATAACTTGGTTAGTTTTACTGACAGTTACAAAACTTGCCGTGTATATTGTTCTATTCAAGCCAAACAACTTTCTAATTAACAATAATACGCTCAAACCCACAGAAAGTCAGATATTGTAGTTTGAATATGATCATGCTCCTTCTAAACCTAGGCCTGTCACACAGTCTGTGTGTGTGTGTGTGTGTGTGTAGGGGGAGGGGGCTTAATCATTTCACTGTGTGTCTGGCCTGCTAAAGTAAATACATTTCTTAAGCCTGGTATTTTTTACATAAGTTTTTATTTTTATTTTTTTTATAAGTAAAGGCATATAACCTGTTTAATTGTAGTGCATTGACAATAGTTTTATATAATTAGTGTATTAATTAAATTAACTTGGTCCATAAATCAAAAAAGTAAGTAAATAAACAGACAGATAGAGTATGGCAAACCGTTTTAACATTTAATCATTTTAACCTACTAGTCTCTATTTTCATGCTACTAGTACTTATTTTTTAGATACTAGTATCTATTCCATTAAGTACTAGTACTTATTCATTAGCTACTAGTGCTTATTCTTTAGATACTAGTGCCTTTTCTTTAGATACTAGTGTTTATTCTTTAGGTAGTACTACCTTTTTAAAGATACTAGTACTTATTCATTAGACACTAGTCCTTATTTATTAGATACTAGTACTTATTCATTAGATGCTAGTCCTTATTCATTACATACCAATGCTTATTAATTAGTTACTAGTACTTATTCATTAGATACTAGTATCTATTAAATAGATACTAGTACTTATTCATTAGACACTAGTACTTATTTCAATGGTGACTAGTAACTATTCTTTTGTTACTACTAGTCACATTTTTTCCATTGACTTCTATGGTGATCTGTCATTCAGATATCAACTATTCAGTTCTGACTAGTATGTTAGTATGTATTCCAATTGTGGAATACATACTAGTATGTATTCCAAAAGCAGGGGTTACGTTTTTGCACGTCGTGCAGAATAACCCAAAAGGCACCAAGGTGGCGGTGCCACCGGCTTTAGTGTGTGTGTGTGTGTGTGTGTGTGTGTGTGTGTGTGTGTGTGTGTGTGTGTGTGTGTGTGGATATAGCTGCGAGCCAGCGATGGGAGGGCCAAAGCCGACGGGTACCGCCATCCCGGTGCCTTTAGGCACCGGGGTTGCGGTGCCACCGGCTTGGGCCCAGCGGTGGCTGCTCGCAGCTATATTTATTATTTTTTTTTCTTTTTTTTTCTAGCGACTATTCGGGCACTTTTGGGGCCCTTAACATGCTCGAAAACTCTTGAAACTTTGCACACGGGTCAGAACCCAGCGTGCCATCAGAGCCGGGCTGAAGCTGGTACCCGGGCGTGGCAGGGCGGCTCGTCAGCGCCCCCTGGAATGGGGTCCGAACACCTGGTCCATAACTCAAACACACTTGCATGTAATAATATGAAACTCGGTACACATGTCGATAGCAGAATTTCATCTATACCTTAGCGTTCTTGCTTTTTACCCCAGCCCAACAGGAAGTCGGCTATTGAGGTTTTTTTGTAAAACACACGCAATGAAGCTTTTAAATACTCCTCCTAGAGCTCTGATCCAAATTCGACGAAACTCGGTCAGCGTGAAGTCAAGACATTGAGGATGAAAGTTTGTGTGGGGATTTTTGATATCTCGAACGGTTTGGCCGTGGCGAGGGAAACGAAATTATGGCGAGAAGCGTGAAACAGGAAGTGTGTCATAACTTCAGCATACATTAACTGATCTGGATGAAACTTCAGCAGTGCGTTCGCTGTAAGAG
>JAQIUQ010001823.1:0-20554 GCA_030378365.1 Hybognathus amarus | reverse complement strand
GTGTGCTTAATTGTATTGAAAGTGTACTTTTTGTGTGCTTAAACCTATTAAAGTATACTTTTTTGAAAAGTGTACTTGCAGATAATATAATATAATTAAAATTAAATACCAATTAAGTTTAACTTAAAGTAAGTACACTTTCATCACAATATTTATAAACACACTTAAGTGCACTTTTAAAAATACACTTTGTAATAATATGTAATTAAGTTTAACTTAAAGTAAGTACACTTTCATCACAATATTTATAAACACACTTAAGTGTACTTTTTAAAAATGCACTTTGTAATAATATGTAATTAAGTTTAACTTAAAGTAAGTACACTTTCATCACAATATTTATAAACACACTTAAGTGTACTTTTTAAAAATGCACTTTGTAATAATATGTAATTAAGTTTAACTTAAAGTAAGTACACTTTCATCACAATATTTATAAACTCACTTAAGTGCACTTTTAAAAATGCACTTTGTAATAATATGTAATTAAGTTCAACTTAAAGTAATTACACTTTCATGACAATATTTATAAACACATTTAAGTGTACTTTTTAAAAATGCACTTTGTAATAATGTCTAATTAAGTTTTACTTATAGAAAGTAAACTTTCATGATCAAATTTATAAACACACTTAAGTGTACTTCTTAAAAATGCACTTTGTAATAATGTCTAATTAAGTTTTACTTATGGAAAGTACACTTTCATGATCATATTTATAAACACACTTAAGTGCGCTTTTTACAAATGCACTTTGTAATAATATCTAATTAAGTTTAACTTAAAGTAAGTACACTTTCATCACAATATTTCTAAACACACCTAAGTGCATGTTTTAAAAAATCTATTTTTAATAATGTCTACTTAAGTTTTTCTTAAAGAAAGTACACTTTCATGATAATATTTCTAAACACACTCAAGTGCATGTTTTAAAAAAACTACTTAAGTTTTACATTTTAAATAATTATGATTTTATAGTGTTTAAAAGTTATTAAAGTTATAAGTTATTAAATGAAATTTATTTTGATGAATTGAATAATATACTAAATACAATTTTGGTAACACTTTACAATAAGGTTCATTAGTTAACTACATTAGTTAACATTAACAAAGAATGAACAATACTTCTACAGCATTTGTTAATCTTTGTTAATGTTAATTTCAACATTTACTAATACTTTATTAAAATCTTGTTAACATTAGTTAATGCACTGTGAACTAACATGAACAAACAATGAACAGCTGGATTTGTATTAACTAACGTTAACAAAGATGAACAAAAACAGTAACAAATGTAGGCTATTGCTCATGGTTAGTTCATGTTAGTTAATACATTAACTAATGTTTAATAAATGAACCTTATTGTAAAGTGTTACCAAAATTTTACTTTTAATGGAAAACATTACATTTGTTCATTTATTTTAAATGTGTTTAATCTATAATATATACTGTGTGCATTAATGCACTTGGAATGTGTTTTTCCAATAAATTTGTGATACAGTACTATAATGGAGGACAACTTGTTGACATTTTTGTCAGTTTTCTACATAATATATGACAATAAAATGTAATTTATGAGAGGATTATTAGCATAACAGTAATGTGTTGGACTTTACATCTGTGAGAATACTTTCAATATCATTATGTTGTTCTAAGTCAATTAAACACATTTAATTGCAATCTACACTACACTGAACAAAAATATTGACTTTTAGTAAGGTGAAAGAGTAAAGTTTTGTGAACTTACAGAGTCTAACAACACAAAGAGTTAGAACAACTTCAACTAGGGCTGGGAATCGATTCCAAAAAGAATCAATTCCTTCACTTCCGAGGTTGGAATCGATTCCATTAAGGGGAATCGACTCCTCCTTTAAGATTTTTTTTATAACACAAACCGCGGCCGAAATGTAACCGATTTCATTTGTCAACACATTTCAATCACGTCACCTCAACTTAAACAGAAAAGCTGAAATAAAAATATACTATATACGAACATGGTGTTTAATGCGCATGCGCCAGAAATACTACGTCATGACGCACTACTTCACTAGAGTTTGAAAAATGCGCTGTTATGTTTCTGTAATCGCGATGCGTGAGGAAACCTTCCCAAACAAGAAGAGAACAAAAGGAGCGCCACGTTTGAGGTGTTATACTGCAAATAATCAGTCAAGTAAGTATATCTTGATGCTTTCTTTATTGAATTTGTTTTCACCGCAGTTGATATTGCGAGTGCTGTTTAATCGCAGATAGTAACGTAAATGTAAATACATTCGGTAGGTAAATTAATCATGTTTCCAATAATTTATGATTGCATTCAAATAATGTCTTGCATCGTAATGTGCTCGCGTGTGTGGGCGTGTTCGAGGAATTTGTCTACTGAAATGTGTTTAAAAATATATTTATTTTTATTAAACCGACTTTTTAAATAATTTTAAACAAACTAAATGACTTTAAGTTAAATTTGCATGCTGAATGCTGATCCAATCCAGTAACGTTCGAAGACATTTATATATTAATCAATCTTAACCACCATACATGTTTAATATACGTTATCACCCACCTCTAGAAATAATGCTTGCTTGTAATGTATTTAATTTCGTTTTGCATTTGAAGAGTGAGTTGTTCAGTTACTATTTGTTTTGGAATATGTCATATTTTTTTCTTATCTGGATTAAACTTTCATTTTGCTGGATCAGTTCACATTTGTTATTGGAGATACAGAGTAAGCGGTGTGGAATCACAGACCTGTATTGAGGTGATGTTACAAGATTATTATGAATTTTTGCCCAGCCAGCACACCAAGCTAAAACACTGCTATCAAGTCACTAAGTATCCCTATAGCTTTTAATGCTTTGTATCTTTTACATTTGAAAGTTATACATTCCAACCTATGCATTTACATATGCCCCTATAATCATCATATATTTTACAACAAACCAAATGAAGAAGGCTGCCGCATTACTGTGTCAACCGTGGTAAATACATGAAGATACGTGCGGCAGGCTTAAAATTCAAGATTACCTTTCTCAATTTGCATGGGTCTTGGGTTTGCAAGGGTCATTAACCTATATTTGTGTAATTGATAGTTATGTTTAAATTCCTTGTAAAGTAGCAAAATAAATGCTATTTAATGTTTAATAATTACTCTATTTTTAATGACTTTAAGCCCAGTGTCAGTGAAGATGGCGTGGTCAGTGCAATCCTGGTGGGAAATAGAGGAACCTGGCCCAGATTTCTACTTCGGTGTGACACTGATGAGGTAATTCATCACATCACACATTCATCAACAGTTAACAGTCTAAAGTTTACGTACACCTTGCAGAATAAACTGCTTCATCAGGGTAGTACTAAATAAAAAAACAACATATACATTTTTGTGTTCCCCTTTATTGCTAAAATTACTAACATTTTGCAGACACTGCAGGTGTAAATAAACTTTAAAGGGAAAATATCACTTTCATTCATTTGAGCCAAATATAATAATGGACTGGATCTTTTTTATAAACAAATGTTTTCACTTTTTTTTTCTCAAGGTATTTTTTTCTGACTTTCCTGCCTCTTTGGAACAAATCCATTCACATTTACTTTGGAGAGCACAGGGACATTGACATAAACAGGACTTTCCAACTACTTCGAAACATTTGGTGACAAATGATTTTGGTTTTCTTTTTTTTTTTGCCTTTAGATTTCTTCAGTTTTTTTTTTTTTTTTTAAACAAACTTATATTCACTGTAATGCTGAAGTAAGCATTTTGTCCTCTTTAATGTTGGTGCTACGAAAAGGTTTAAGAGCTAAAATTAACCAGGTTCGGTAACACTTTAATTAGGTCTCATTTGTTAATATTATTTTATGTATTAGCAAAACATGATCTAAAAATGAGCATTTTTTTACAGTATTTTTGTTCATTATTTAATTCATGGGCTGTGTGTTTGATGTACTGTGTGTTTTCTTCTAAAATGATGTTTGTACTGGTAATCCCTAGGTTATGGGGACCAAATTACCCCAAAAGTATAGTAATACCAGTAAATTACATGGAAACAATTTTATAAATCATACAGAATTATGTTTTCTGAAAATGTAAAAACACAAAAATGTTTTCTGTGATGATAGGTTTAGGTTTAGGTACCTTTGTATGAGGGAGAAAATTATTGTGCATATAAGCATCATTGCCCTCCAGACTCTTTCTAAATGAGAGTTAAAGGGATATTTCACTTTAAAATTAAAATTCTGTCGTCATATACTCACCCTCTACTTACACTTAAGTGATCTTATGAATCACTGACAACTCTTAAATAACTGGTTTGTAAATAATGCTATACTTTATTAAGAAATTATTAATTGATCATTAACAAAGTATGAAAATACAATTATTAAACACATATGCTTATAAATCAAGAAAAAAGCATGTATTGCTGTATTTAGAAACTTATTATTAATGTCTATTATGCTTTATAAATGATTAATTAACTGTTAACTCATGCTTAACTAATGAATAATAGTGTGCAGTTATTATAAAGTGTTACCTTTCTTTCTTCTGCTGAACACAAAGGAAGATATTTTGAGAAATGTCAGTAACCAAACAGTTAACTGGTCCCATTGACTTCAAGAGTAGGAAACAAAATACCATGGAAGACAATGGGACCAGTTAACTATTTGGTTACTGACATTTTTCAAAATATCTTCATTGTGTTTAGCAGAAGAATAATTCATACAGGTTTGAAACAACTTGAGGGTGAGTAATAAATGACAGAATTTTCATTTTAAGGTGAACTACGGTATCCCTTTAAAGTGTTGTAACTGTTTGTTTCTTGTTTTTTTTTCTTGTGCATCAACAGAAAGGTTTTTATGTATTTATTTTAGAGATTGTTTTGTCAGTTATTATTTTTTTAATTACAAATGTATTTAATTATATAATAGTGTACATGTATATTACATTAAAGTATATTTTAGTTGACATTAATTGCTTGTCAGTATATTTGGAAGTACACTTTTACCATATTTCAAAAATCACTCTTAATATCAACTAATAGCATTTAATTTGAGCCTAATCTGTGATACGTTTGAAATCAATTACATATAATATGCAATAAGTTTGTCGAAAACATTACACTTAATTCACATTTAAGTGTATTGTTAAGTGACATTAAAGTACATTTTAGTTTACATTAATTGCTTGTCAGTGCATTGAGCAGTGCACTTTAAATACATTTTAAATAGACAAGAAGCAATTATGAAAGTAAATATAATGTTGTATTAAAGTCCCACTTAAGTGGTACCAAAAATCACTCTTAATGGCAACTTATTGCATTTTATTTCTACTTAATATGTGATATATTTGACATTAATTACCATTAATGTGTATTCAGTGTGCCAAAAAAATTGCATTTAATTCACACTTAAGTGTATTGTTAACTGACATTAAAGTATATTTTTGCTCCCATTAATTGCGTCATTGTATTGTGTAGTGCACTTTAACTGTATTTTAAATACACTGGAAGCAATTGTGAAAGTATATATAAAGTTGTATTAAAGTACCAATTAAGTTGTTTAAAAAAATCACTCTTAATGGCAACTTATTACATTTTATTTGAACTTAATATATGATAAATTTGAACTTAATTACACTTAATGTGCATTCAGTGAGCTGAAAACATTGCATTTAATTCACACTTAAGTGTATTGTTAAATGACATTAAAGTATATTTTTAATCACATTAATTGCGTGTCATTATATTGTGTAGTGCACTTTAACTACAATTTAAATACACTTGAAGCAATTATGAAAGTATATATAAAGTTGTATTAAAGTACCAATTAAGTTGTTCCAAAAAATCACTCTTAATTGCAACTTATTACACTTTATTTCAACTTAAAATGTGATATATTTGAAATAAATTAGACTTAATGTGCATTAAGTGCCCCGAAAAAAGTGTTTTTAAGTCGCACTTAAGTGTATACATTTAAAGTGTATTATTTTTGTAATAAGTACACTTTATTAAAAGTGCACTTTTTTCACAAGGGTAAGGTAAGTTAGCCGTGTGTCTTTGAGACTTTTGCAATCAGAGATTGTTTAGCCTACTTTTGCATACTAAAGCAGATGCACAGATTACACTGCAGAGATGTATGTTAGTCTGTCTGATTTTAGAGATTTTATCCAAGTTTTTTTTAATGCTGCATAGTCAATTGATGACAGAATTTTGGTTGGAAAAAAACTAAAATTACTTCTAACCCATTACTTAAACTACATTTACCACTGGTTTTTAACCTTATTCTAACATGCATTTTCCTTGTCTTTAGATACCCAAGCGCTTTTGTTACCTGGGGTCTTCAAGCTTCACATCCAGGTAAGAAAAACTTAAGAATATACAATTACAGCTATAGCCTAACTATTCACAGGTAAGTAAAACTTAAGTAAAATTGCAAACAATAGTGTAGGCTCCATACAATTACATTTATTTTGCCGTTTCTATGTACCAACTACCAATAAAAGGCAGATATGATCACCTTTCTGTCTCCTCCCCACAACCAGTAAAAATCACCAAATATAGCAGTTTCTATTATCAGTCAGTCTTTGTCTGAGGCAGTTTGGCAAGCTGTCAGTTGCCACTAACATTTACTCAACTTTTGTCTGTGATCATTTAAGATCCTGACATGTGATGACTAAAATCCTTAATCTAGTTAAATATAATGTAGAACATCCTGGTTGCGTATGCAACCAACATCTGACGTTCTTGACTGAAAGGGAAGTTTTAATTTAATACATCCTGAGAGTGTTTATTTGGTCTAGAAACAGCATAAATTGCCTACATGAGACCTTAAATTATGTTGAAAATATGTCCACATTTTCCACCGGTTTCAATGAACGTTCATTTCAGAACACGTCAAAAAAAGATATCATAAAAACATTCATTCTGGCTCCTCAGTGGACAGCTTTGTAACGTTCGACTTTGTGACAAAGACGTTGAAAATATATTTAAACTTTGTAGCTTAATAAACAATAATGTGATGACCAATCAGGGACAGGCAAGGACAATTGCATTGTTTCATTGTAATGCATCCTTTGAACCAGAATAAGACAACACTCATGCTACAGTGGATTATGATAGTTTAGTACCCACAATCCATGGCATTGTCATAGACTTCACTCTGGTCACATGCTCTTGTCACAGTATCCGTCTTGTATCACCACCTTTAGTAACAAAAGTATAATTCTGACTTTCTGTCTTATATCTTTTACCAGTCTGGTATATTGCTCTCATCACTTGTTTGTCTTGATTCTTTTTTGTCTCCACCAATAGAATCATGCTGAAACAGAGGTGCACGCTGAGCTTGGCAGTTTCCCACTGAAAATGTACATGTGCCATCATCCCAACACGAGTGGTATTATGATAGAAGGACAGCCCGTGGTCAGAGGTGTGCCAAACCTGTCTAAAGCATGCTGCCTGTTTGGACTTTCCTATGCTCTCGACCTCCAGTGTGATACAAAGTGATTTTAATGTCTCACATTTACCTTTATCCAAACAATACAGATTGAGCAGTTTGGATATACTGTTCAGAACAGGTTGAAAATAAACGTATACAGTGTTTGTTTTATATTACACTGTGCATGTGCAGCCACAATTATTTGCTGTGTAGTCACTGTTAAAAGTGACACTGGTTAACACTGAATAAATGTTTTTGTCTTCAATCTGATTCTCTCATCGTTTTCTTCCATTGCATTTGTAATAGGTTAATCACTGTAGTGCTTAGAATATAGATATTTAGATTTATTTTCTGGTTATATCCAGGACTCAATTAAAATGTTTATTCACATATGATTAGGTTAATTTTACTAAGAAAATAAGGTTCATAAAACCTAATTAAAATGTGTGCAGGTTACTTGTAGCAAACCATAAATACATTATCTGTACCAAGAAAAGTAGGTTTATCTAACTGAGTAATACTAGTATTATTAGTTAACTCAGCTTGATTTTATTGCATTCATATTAAGTAATGTTAAAATGTTCAATATACTCAAAAAAGGCTGCAAGTTGACTCAACCTAAAACATGCAATGCAGCCACTTGCCTCACTTTTTATAAGTTAGATCTAGGTATTACTTTTTACAGTGTGCACACGCATAAACCATGTATGAATTTCTCCCTGGTTTACACAAAAAGACACCTCTAAGTTACGCTCCGCCGAATTCAGAAACATGGGCTATGTGCACAAGCGTAGTTTCGAACTTCCGCTTTTGTCAGAAGTCGGCAGTGGCGGCTGGTGATATTTATTTTTGGGGGGCGCATTTTTTTATTTTGATTTTTTATTGAGGAGGGCAAATAAATACAAAGCAGTACCAAAAACCATGTTGACTTAAATATAAATTTATGATCTTTATTTACATTTCATACCAATAAAGTACCAAAAAGCATGTTTCCGACTTGAACATAAATGTTGCTCTCTTTTATATACATTTCATACCAGTAAAGAAGTAAAAGCATGTTTCCTACTTGAACATAAATGTTGCTCACTTTTATATACAAGTAGGAAACATGCTTTTTGTTTTTGGTACTTCTTTATTGGTATGAAATGTATATAAAAGAGAGCAAAATTTATGTTCAAGTAGGAAACATGCTTTTTGGTACTTGCGCACTCGAAATAGTAGTGGAGTGGCCCAGAGCGTGAAATTGAATGACAGGTGACGAACCAATCAGATTGGATAAAATAACGTGCATCCAATTCTGATTGGCCAGGACGCAACGACTTGCGCCCTGAGGAGAATCTTTAAGAAACCAATTAGAGACCAGCTTCAGGTCACATGCTGCACGAAAATTTAAACTCTCACACAGACACCCATTTGTCCGGCATCCCGAATGAAACACATTGAAAAACATAGAAAATAGTTGACCGATTAAAGCCAGTTTTTATTAAATGCTGATGCTTTTCTTAGTACCAGCTTGTACATCGTATGAAAAAAATATTTTATTTTTGTATTTTTATATAATTTTTTGTATGTCTATTTCTCTGATGGGGGCGGCGGCCCAGCGCCCTCTATTGACAAGCCGCCACTGGCATGTCAGTTTCCGGTTTACAACTATTCATCCGCATCCACTGTAAATAAACAATATAAGTGCTGCTGTTGTACGAAAATAAGAGTAGTTAAACACATCTAAGTTTCTAAGAACTGTAGGTGGATCCATCAACTAACGCCTGTTTCACACATTCCCCGTTTGCAGTGTGTGTTGTGGTGCTTTCACATATGATGCGTTTGCAGTGAATCTCTGATCGTGGCTGTGCCACAAACGCATACTTACTATTTTTACTATTTTTTTGCACATCGCCCTAAAATATCTATTTTGTGCAGCCGCTGCGCACGAAGGTTGGTGTTTTCGGAAGCAGTGGAAGCTCAAATGGCTGTTAGCGACTTGAAGCAGAGTGGCACACAGCAGTGCTCCACGCACCATGTTAACAGGTTAGGGCTTTCACTTTTCACACCGCTCCAGATGCGGCACATATGCTATAATATAACAGCAGTGCAGCGATCGTTACTGCACCAAATCTATTTCTGCTGTGCTGCATTAAAGTGACATGTTTCGTGGTCAAAATGCACAAAGATTGACCTGAAAATGTAGTAATTTCACCATAAATGCGTTTCATTAAATAAAATGTAGTAATCTCACCATAAATGCATTTAATATATCCGGTACTACTATTTTTCACAGTCATCGGAAGACTGTGAAGACCGGGGTAAATCAAGAAAAACATAATGAACAACGCTCGTATCATTCGTGGAGGTGGAAAAACAAGTTTGTGACATGCAAGATCTGTTGTAGGCTATTTAAATGCAAAAGAAAAGGCATGTGAGTTGGCTGTTTTTGCCAATTTGAAGTTTTAATATAAAATATTTGCCATTTTAATAAAGTAAATTTGACCACTTGCTTGAGCAACTTAATATAAGTAATGCATGGAATAATAGCCCTTACATACGTGCATACGTCCATTAAAGAGTGTGTAGAAAGAGAATCATAATGCTGACAACTTTTTTTGAAACAAAAGTTGCAGCAAAACTTGTGGATTTTAAATAAAAATAGTAAGTATGCGTTTGTGGCACAGCCGCGAATCAGAGATTCACTGCAAACGCATCATATGTGAAAGCACTGCAGCACCCGTTGCTCCTGCACCGCAACACACACTGCAAACGGGGAATGTGTGAAACGGGCATTAGTTGATAGATCCACCTACAGTTCTTAGAAACTTAGATGTGTTTAACTACTCTTATTTTCGTACAACAGCAGCACTTATATCGGTTTGTTTACAGCAGATGCGGATGAACAGTCGTAAACCGGAAACTGATATGCCGACTTCTGACAGAAGCGGAAGTTCGAAACTACGCTTTTGCACATAGCCTATAGACCTGTCTTCTGAAGGAAAGCACATGTTTTTAATGCAGCGTTTTTACAGCCCAGTGAAATGAGTTTTATAGGGCTTGCAATTTTTCCGAATCTCTGCAATTCCTTCATTATCACATCATTAGAGATAAACATCGAGATGTTTGAGATTATAATTTTCGTCGCCGGGGCAGATAGGGGGGTTACTGCAACAAAAGTTCCTTTCACCCATACTCCACTCACGGTCAATTTGTTGATCAACATTTCCATTTTTAGAAACACAACCACAGCTTTGTTCATACGTGAAGCCGAGATGATATTCTCAAACCCTACCTGCTCTCCGACGACTAGGAGCAGTTCCTCCACTGTCACCCCAGGATCTGGTACACACCTGCACCCGTTCCGTAGCGACAGGCCTTGCGTCGCTTGGATGGGAACAGACGCCATTTCGGCGTCTCAAAATTACAAACAAACAATATGTTTTTTTTTTTTTTTACACTTAACACTTTTTGTCTTTTAACTACCGAGGGGAAAGGAATTAAGAAACCATTTGTATTGCAAAAAAAAAACACTTTTCCGCACACACTCCGAGCAGCGTGCTCAGGTCTCACACACACACACTCCCAACACTCACACCGGAAGGAAGGAAGGAGAGAGATAATTTTTTATTTTTTGTAACACTTTTATTGTCTAAATCATTTAAAAACAATAACAAACATACAATTTACTCTAGACATTTAGCAAAAATTAATTCACCATCTCTAACAAAGCACATTTCTTTATAATTCCAAACATTTTCAAAATCCTCTATATTATTCATAGTTTTGTAGAATAAAAAATCAAATTTAATTCTAACTCTTACTAAACTCTTAAAAACTTGTACGACATCCCGACTAACTTCACCATTTATCTTTTCCTTTCTTGTCAAATAAATAGCCATTTTTGCTTTTCCAATAACAAAGTTAACAAGTTGCCCTTTTTTTCCTCTTTTTTCCAAAACTTGAACCCAAAGATGAAACCAACCTTTGAAAATATTACTTTAAAATCCACAAACATGAAATTAAGCATCAAAAACAAGTTTTTTAGCCTATCACAATGTACAAAACAGTGAGAAATAGTTTCCCTTTGATCACAAAAAGGACATTTGCTATCAACTGCTGAATTAATAATGCTAACAAACGCATTTATGGCAACAATACCGTACAGTATTCTCCACTGCAAATCCCCATTTGCTTTGGTCAATGGTGGCTTGTACATATTCCTCCATACAGGTTTACAATCATTTTCAACACCAAAATGAGCAGCCCACGGTGTTTCAACCCGCACTTTCAATTTTTCTTTGTTTAACATTTTAACACATAATTCATACAACATTTTTCATTCACAGAGCAAAAATCCAACCTTTCCAACCTTTTAGTCCCCAGCAACTGATGAGAACTTTCCTCCTCAGTAAACTTTGGTGCAATGTCCTTGTTTGGAAAGATGTCCTTTACTTCTGGTACAGATCGTCCACTGTTGAATTCCATAATTAAAAGCTTGTCTTCCTCATTCAGAGTTTTCTTACATTGTCCAAAAAACGAACCACCACTCTCTGTGACTGGAGTCCCAAGCTTTGTGCTACAGCATTCACATTATCAAAGTCATTTCCAGCAACCTCCAGTAGTTTTCTTAAGGTGATCATTTTTGCTGTTAATAAAATGTTCATCATTCCAGGCATTGTTTGTCCAGCAACATCCAATCTTGCACCTTTAACTAAAGGATCTTCTAGAAGCCAATGAAGAGATGCCACAGGCATAGTCCTTACAGTTCTTACTAATGACCATGCTTTTAGAACACTTCGATAGTATAAGGGAAGGCTTTTAATGTCTCCCGCTTCATAGTTAATCCAAAAAACACTTTTATTTAACCCCAAACCTCCTACTTTTTCCAAAATAAAATGTGTTCCCGCTTCCCATACATTACTTTGACCATACAAATTTTTTTGAATAAACTGTAATCTAAACGCTGTTTTACGGCTTTCTAGATGCAGAAGACCTTGTCCACCATCATCCCTTGTTAAATATAACACACATTGTGGTACCCAATGCATCTTCTTATTCCAAAAAAATCAACCATTAAAGCCTGAATTTTTGCCAGAAGACCTGCAGGTGGCTCAAGTACTGCCACACGATGCCATAATGATGCTGCTACCAAATTATTGATAATCAAGGAGTGTCATCTATATGACATTTGTGGCAATAACCACCTCCATTTTTTAAGTTTTCCTTCAACCATCTCTATAACACCATCCCAATTTTTCACCATAGTTTGATCATCACCCAAATAGACTCCCAAGTATTTAAAGCCTCCTGTAACCCATGACAGTCCACCTGGTAATTCTGGTTTTCCTTGAGTCCACCAACCCACTTCCAATGCAGTACATTTAGACCAATTTATTCTTGCTGATGATACTTTACCATACCTCTCAACCACCCCTTTGATTTTTTCCACATCACTTCTTCCTTTAACAGCTACCATTACATCATCCGCATAGGCAGATAAAAAAAAAACTCTGTTCTCTATACAAAGACACCCCTTCCAAACTATCTCTCAATTTACATAAAAATGGCTCAATTGCAATTGAATACAACATGCCTGACATGGAACAACCCTGCCTGATTCCCCTTTTAACTTTTACAGGGGCACTCAAGCCACCATTGACCTTAACTTTCATTGTCACCATACAATACTTTAACCATTTCAATAAAAAATGGAGGAAACCCCAAAAAATCAAGTACGTTCCATAAATATTGGTGTTCAATTCGGTCGATGGCCTTTTCTTGGTCTAATGAAATCATGCCAAATTTCTGGCCTGTAATTTTTACTACATCAAAAATATCTCTAATTAGACCAATGTTTTCTGTTATCGATCTGCCCGGTACACAGTACGACTGATCCGCATGTATGATTTGCTCCATCACTTTTCTTAACCTGTTGGCCAAAGCCTTCGATAAAATCTTAAAATCAACACAAAGCAAGAAGGACATGGGCCTCCAGTTTTTGATTTCTTTAAGGTCTCCTTTCTTGGGTAAAAGGGTCAAAACTGCCCTCCTGCAGCTCAAAGGCAGCTGTCCTCTGGCAATGCTGTCACAGAAAACTTCCAACAGGTCACTGCCCACCACATCCCAGAAAGCTTTGTAGAAGTCAACAGTTAGACCATCTAACCCTGGAGCCCGACCATTCTCCATGCTCATAACAAGCACCGGCCCGAGGGCGGGCCCTCTAGGGCGTGGCTACACTTTTATTACCATTTTTAAGCTTTGTTTTATAACAAATATTCAACTAACTATCATAAACTATGCATCATTTGAAAGCTAAAACGCTCAAGAATCATGTTCTAAACTTGTTTTTGCAATCAATACAACAGAGAGGAAAGGGTTAAATTAAATGCAAAAGGACTTCTCATTTGAAAATGAGCAAAATGAACCGCTATACTCATCTTTCATCTCGTATGGTTCAGATCAGTTCGGACAAATCCAAGAAACAACAGCATACATTTCAATGTAAGGGTCCATTCTTCAAAATGCATCCCAGTTTTTAATCCAAAACAACGAAAAACAGGGGGGAAATGAAATATCCTCCTTTGTTTGCATGAGCGTTTTCGAAATAGAGTTCGCGTCATGTTTATTTTCAAAGAAATATCGATTCTAATCCATTTTCCAACACTCAAATGCCATCTCACCCCTGTAGTTTAGACTCTTCCGGATGAAATGAGCCATCCCCCTTCTCTCTCCTTCAATCACAGGCTCTGTAATCGATCAAAATGCAAAGGGACCGCCTGACAGGCTTAGAAACCTGTCAATCACGCAGCTCGGTTTTTGGCTGGATAAAGTCTGGATACAGCCAGCCAATGTGTAATCGGCAATGTTTTGATGGATGGGAGTATTGACCAATGAAAACACGATTGCAGTGATTGACAGTTCTCAAGCAGATTTGCCAAAAGCACATGGGCAATGTTGTTGTTCACTCGTGCACTTTCGCCATTTTACGCACGGAGCGCACAGGCTAGGTAGCATTGGTTAGCTACAGGGAGCTCGTATCAACTCATAGATTGTTTCCAAAGTTATATTTGACAATCTCCATCATGGATCGTCGTCTACAGAAGGGTTTTTGTGGTGCTGAGAGAGTATTTTGGAGATTGTGAGGAGAAGCAGCGAGCGAGCGCAGCAGAGAGACCCAGAGAGATGCGTCTCAGACGGAGAGAGCCCCGGGTGTCGAGCGTCTCCGATTCGGCAGAAGAGGTGTTTGATCATGGACTCGATCCCGTTTTAGATCGGTAAGTTTCAACACATTGTCATTTATTGTGATGTTTATTATTGGCAGTTTTTCTGTTCATGTAATGTTTTGATTATAAAATGACGATGGACATTAGCTAGCAAAGATACAAAGCTACACGAGCAGGTGATAGAGCTGTAACGTTATATTATAAGGTTACATAAAGAGAAAATGTTTATATCACACACATTATATTTATGATGCATTGAATATAACAATAATGGAAGGAAAGGATTATAAGAAGTCAGGTGAAGATGTGTTGATTATAAAATAACAGTGGAGATGAGCAAGATATGAGATTACAGTGATACGTTTATATGAATGAATGGTGCATTGAATATAAATATAATGGAAGGAAAGGATTACAAGATGTCAGGTGAAGATATAATAAAGATATATATAATTACGTACATAGAAAAAATATATAATTACAAAGCATTTTTAATGTTGAGCATTATAATGATAAGGTATGTGACATTTGATATTGTAATATGATGGAATATTGATGCTGCTAATAGATGAATGTGACTCAAACTGAAATCCTCTTTTGTGTATTTGTGTGTGTGTTTTCCTGTGCAAATTTAATTTGTTCTGCTTACACACTTTATTTCTCCTGTCTTTCAGTGGCTTTGGTTTCCAGAACAACCCTTGACGGTGACTGCCTTGATCAACATCTTGATCTTTGTAAGGAAGGGTTTTCCAGAGACTGAATTCAGGAAGTCAAACCTGCAGTAAAACAATAAAAAACTCACTAATCTGTAAAAGAAACCAACAGGACAGAGGACACCGCACAGCTGTTAGTCTTATATCTTCTCTCCATCCTGTATTTCTGGACTCTGCACATGATCTTCTCACCTCCAGGGCAGTCAGGCATGCAAATCTCACAAACCTCCTGTCTCCAGCCATAACATATGACGAGCAAAATAAATACTTTTGGTACGAGTGGTAAGGGTGTTTCACTCCCACAGCAGCTGAAGCAGAAAGTAATGTCTTCTCTTCTGTGGGAGATGCCCCAATAAGGATTGTGGATTTACCAGTTGTCATTTAACCCCCAAACTCAGGCAATCATTTGGGTCACGAGAAAGGTTGCTGAACATATTTGGGTAACAGATGTTTTCCTGTTCTTTTGGCATAAACTGGGTATTTAAGGCTACGTAACAGAGCAGTCTTCGGGAACCTGTAACCAGGAACACCCCCATACAGTGCTGTGTCAGTGTTTTCCCGGTGGAAAGCACTCACACATTACTGTGTGTCTCTGCTCAGGAATACATTGCTTACTTTTAGAATCATCTTTGAGTAAATGATGTCATGTATTTATTATTTCTGAATTGGCGTTAATTGCTTGTGTAATTGGCATGATACATTTTTACCTGACATAAATGTGAAATAAATGTTACATCTTGATTTATTCTGAAGTATTCTGACGTCATTATTTTAGTAAATTATAGGAGGCTGGTGCTACCGCAAATCTTGCAGGATAGGTCAAACTAAAGGCACAGATGTGAATGGAGCAGTAGGCACGTCCTCTGGAGACCTTTTGATTTCTGTCTATCACTGATTAAGCAAGTTGTATGGAAATAGCTAAAATAAACTACATTCTTTTGTACGAGTGAGCAGTAGGCAACCGACTTAAGAAGTATTAGCTAACCCTGCACCCTCTGACTAAATTCAGAACTGACGAGGTTTGTGTCCGTGAGAAACACGATATGGCCGACGTGATCTCTGTGCGGTATCGGGTCCATAATGAATTAATAACTGAAAGTGTAAGAAACTCTGAATAATCAAAGATCTAAATTAAATCCTAATCGATATTTATGATTACTTTCTAATAAGAAACACAATCAAAACTTGATCATCAGTAAACAATTGGAGTCAGATTATGCGTAGAGTTAAAGTACTATTGAAACTAAATTCTAATTAATAAAGTGAACGTCGCAAGAGCGCTGAAAAGACATACACGCATTATCCCTTCACCCAGCCGTTGGATTCCGTCGTTGGTCCAATGGGTGGACCTTACAAAGTGGTGACAGGCTCGACGTGATCTCCAGATTGCGAGTGTCTTTTCAGCAAAATATTGGAACTTGCAACTAGTAAGAGGTTTGATCTCCTTCTCTTTCTTCAGCTGTTGTGGTAAGTCAATTCTTTTTGCCTTTTAGAAGTGTTGAGGGAACTTTCAGACGCACCTCAAATAGACACATTTGTAGAATGGGTCGGCATACCCAGTTAGTCCGGAGAACGCAAAATCCGGTGGGGCTTGAGAATTAATAAAACCACATGCTAGGGACATGATAGCAGCAGCGTAGATGAGAAATGATATTCCTTGCTTTAACTTTAAATAACCCTTGTTTGCCCACGCAACAAGAGATGAAACCAAAATTGGAATAATTTCATTCAAATTTTATCCTGGTACTCAACAGAGGGCTGTAAACTAAAAACTTAAATTCTGAGGGTAAATATCATTTGATTATTTTGTGTGCTGCAACAAGATTGCAACATTGGAAACAAGAAAATGATCATGCTGACTTGTGAAAGGATCTCGTGATTTGATGAGCTAAAATGTAAACAAGTAAAAATATCTCACTTGAATCATTTGTGTGCAAAATGTAAAGTTGGACAAAACAGTACAATGAAATTTGAATATTTCAAAAGAAATGATCTGGGAAAATGACCTCTCAGTCCTAAGAGAACAGCTGCCATACAGAAGTCCTAGAGACTGAAATTCAGAAGAATATGCAAACTGTTAAAACTAATCCATATTATGACAATTAGTGTGTTACTAAAAGGCTTGTAGCCAGGCCTGATAGTTTCACCCATCCACAGCTGGTTCTTGTCCCATGAGAGAATTTAGACAAAGAATGAATTACATCAAATTAATCGCTATTTTTTGAAAATCGTACAATAATGCTGAACAATGCATGACTGGTGTCCCAAAATATGGTTTAAACAACACCATTTAAGGCACAGTCTTATAAAACATAGCTTTTAATTTGGTTTTATTTCAGACTTTGCAATCGCTGTGCTCTTGTATATTTTCAGAGGTCTCAAAAGACACTGACAAAAGTAACAAGCCAAAAACAATCTTGGCACCCTCAATCAGACCCCTTTGTCCAACCATTTTTTCATATTCAAATAGATTCTTAATAGAATGCAAAGATAAAATCTCAGCCTAAAACAAGATAACTGTGTCAAATTCTATATTGTATACACTGAAATCTTTAAAGTGAGCAATGATTTGACCCATGTTTTGCAGTGCATTGAATGTTCACAGTATCAGCTATAGCTTTCCAGCTTGGTTTGTTGCTGTGCACACAATGCTCATGGCAGCACAACTGGAGCTGCAGGGGCGAATGCCTTCTAAAAGATCAGGGAGAAGATAACAAGTCAGTATGGACATTTACTCAGTAAAACCCCAGAGACCAGCAAATAAAATTAGTTTTAATTTATACAATTTTCTAGAATATAATTTATATTATGACCAGATATATGTTATACTAATGGCCAGGAATGGCTTTAATCTCTCGATGATTCAGTACTGGTTTAGAAAAAGAAAGGATGTTGAAGAATGAAAAGAATCAGAACATAGGAAGAGGGAATGTACATGTAGGGAGCAAGACGGCAGGAACACTACTAGTGTTGAAATGGGGTGAGGGAGACAATAGATGGGTAAAGAAAGGAATGTCAAGAAAGAAAACTGAAAGGAAAATAGTGAGAAAAGAACGTCTTAACCTTTTATTTGTGCAAGAATCTTTAATGAGGAAAATTACAATGTCCAGTAGTACCAACTAAAGTGATCAACTTGATTGCCATGTCTTGAAAGTCCATCCAAAGCCACAGGATGATTTCATTTTGATCTAATAGATCTTTAACCCAGTTACAAGGGGAAGTACAAGTTTTAATGTTCTCTTGCAACAAAACCACAAACAAAGTGGTGCAAGTGTTAAACTCCTCTCTGGGAATGTCAGCTCACATGGGATCTGATCAGGGAAGATATGTTACTG
This sequence comes from Hybognathus amarus, assembly GCA_030378365.1. Classification (NCBI taxonomy): domain Eukaryota; kingdom Metazoa; phylum Chordata; class Actinopteri; order Cypriniformes; family Leuciscidae; genus Hybognathus; species Hybognathus amarus. The sequence continues at coordinate 1,878 of JAQIUQ010001823.1, read as the reverse complement.
GACATGTAAGGAAAGTTGTGTGAAATGTAAACATCAGGCAGAAAATCTACTGTCCTTAGGGACCTCAGAGATCCAAATGGTCAAGAGTTTGAATGGCACCATAAATTCCTAATGCTAAACAAACAAGCACAGCACCACACCTGGTGATCTAATTGCTCTGAGCACAGATCTAGCTAGTGTAAAAAAAAAACAGCAGCATGTAAAGAGATTTCCCCAGCAGATCTGGGTGTCCTACTGCTCACAACACAGCAGACTGTGTGAGTTCAACTGCAATAGCAGTCAGATCTGACCATTAACACTCAGTTTAATTGGCCTTTTCTTTGCAGAAACATGATCATGATAATGATACATGTTGTTGTAAACTAAAACAAAATTTCTTCTAGTGGAATAAAATCTTAACAGATCAAAGCCATCAGTAACAACCTCCTGGCTTAGGCCATCAAAGAAATATTGAGATGGTACCATCTATCTGAATGCAGTTTGTGTAAAGGCTCAAGATTAAACTGCGTTTTTCTCTCTAGGTCTATTCCCTTTCAGACTAACAACTGATTTTCTTCAGAACCAGATTCCACAAGAGTCTGGTCCTGCCTGCATCAAGCAGGACACACACAACTTGGAGATGGGTGGAGAAACTTCAAGGGGTCGCTCACACCTCATAACACTACAGAAGTAGCTATACTGTATGTGACCTCCCGGTGTAGCACCGGAACTAAATTATGCAACACAAATTATAATCATACTAGAAACCACCCATCTCCTATACATAAACATACACAATACACCCCAACACTATGACAACCTTAGAACATCTCTACCTGGCATAGATCATAAGACTATTCAGGTCAATATTATTCACATCATGCAATTCTTTATCACATCATTCACCTTCATACATATAGGACAAGGGAAATTATTTTAATAATTTCTTTTTAACACTTATACAGCAGTACAGTCTTGTCAACTTCCTGTATGTAAACGCTGTGATGTGCTAAGAACATGTACATGGCTATAGTCACACATCAATTGCTTTAAATTCCACATTTAAAATCTAAGTGAGACCTGTTCATCAATGCAACTGGTCTTTGGACAGAATGTTTATGATGTCCAGTCGTTAGAGTTGTTGCAAACCAGGAGGGCCCCCTAGTTTCCAACAAATGACTAATGACAATAAAAAATATAAAAACAGATCTAAAATGCAGGCATTTCTATTGATCAGCTATTCAATTCCCAGTCAGACCTGCATTATTGAGTGTGACTTAGCTTGTACATCAAATGCACAGAGGATGATTTCAAAAGTTAAACTTGAGAGTTTAAATCTCTGTTTTTGTACATTTCATTCTCTAACTAAACATATTAAAACCTTAAGGTTCAATTGGTGCACTTAATCAATTTGCACTTAAGCAACTAATGTAGACAACTGAATAATTATGAAATTGTGTAGTTCCATGATCCATTATTTGATTTATTTTAATTATGCATACCACTGGTAAATATACTAGTTATGTTGACAATCATTTGAAAACATTTGTATGGACTGGCCGAAAAGAAGGAACATACTGTGTGGGAAAATGTGAGGCAAATGTGGAGCAATTTACGAGCCCTCACAATTGTTCATGGACTTTACACCATTGTTTTAATTTAACCACATGCGGTTACCAAAAACCCACACAGTGCCCAAAATTATATAACACCCCTCCAGGTGGCATAATCAAAGGAAATGTAAATAAGACTTTACTACACGATGTCAATCTTGTGATAACCCACGTGACGTATAACATTTCTAATGTGTTATCTGCTTATGTGGAACATTGTAATTTTAATGATGAAACGTATACATGGCTACAGTCACGCATCGATGATTGAGTTTCTGATTACAAA
>JAQIUQ010001822.1:0-15190 GCA_030378365.1 Hybognathus amarus | reverse complement strand
AAGTTCTTTGGCCGGGCTTTGGCTTTGCATACTATTGACATCATATCCTCAACATCTAGCAAGATTCTGATTTCATTGTGTCTGCGGTTGCTTCCCTCCTCTGCAAAGTGTGAGCTAAAGAGATCAATGAGGTCCTTTGCAGTCAGCGGCTCCACTTTGGCCAGGAAGAGATACCGAAGAGGTTTAGAATTTGCCATCGACAAACCTACAGTGTATAACAATGAGATAATTGTTTTCATTTAGTATTACCAAATTAAAAGTATAACACAAGTTTACAATTTAAGTTCAGCTTCATTCATCTACAAACTCCTACATTCAAGACAGCAATGCTTTAAAGGTGCAGTGCTCATAAGAAATTCTTCACTCAACTGTTCCATTGCAGCATTAAGTTGTCCTTCAAGGTAGAATTTTTCTGCACATTGGACGACTGTCTCCCTGTCTGTAAGAGTCCTACACTGTATATTTAATGATCCAAGGAGAGAAAGGCTATTTGAAGCCATCTCTGAAAGCCTCCCTGGTCATTTCAATAGTTGTGGCATCTTGGATCTAAAAATTAAAATTTCTTAGTAACATACAGTATCAACTTGTACTTAAGCAAACACAATGAATTATCCAGGACTTGGCATCAGCATTAACAAAAACACCTACCTTCTGCAGCTGGCTCCTGAAACCCTCGTCGAGCATTTTCATTTAGGTCTATCGTCTTCTGTAGCCTCACCCTACAACGAGACTAAATAGTCGTAGGGCAAAAAATGGGGTGCTACGCCACCATGGATAAGACATATGCTTATCATTTTACCCATGATTTTATATTCCCCTCTTGAGATGGCTGAAAAGAAAAGTTTTAAATAAACATTTGTATTCACATTTTGTTAAAATTTCATTTTTGACATTCCAACATGGGTTGGACCCTTGAATAACTAAATGCTTACCATGGCTGTCCAGGGCCAGTAATTTAAAATGATCTGGCCCTTCAAACAGGCTCCTGCTTTTAGGGTCATTCATTAGGAGACGACAAAACTCTATTGTCAGCCCACCTTCATCTACTGCCCCTTCTGGGTTATCACCAAGATCCATAAACACGACTCCCAGTGGCTTATATGGCTCAAACAGGCGTCTCAGTGAGTCATAAATGTCATCCTTGCATGCATTAATCATATTTGCTGAGTATCAATCCTCATAATTAATTTGGTTGGTGAGCTCTGTGAGAAGCTCTAAGGCATGTTGCCTGAAGGGGAGCAAGTATTAAATATATTTAGAAGTGAATCAAAATTATTGAGATAACATTTGTGAGAAGATTGTACAGTTGCAAGGAATCACTAGAGAAGATAATTAAATGAGTAGGGTAGGTGGCTTACTTATTTGCTCAATGAGGTCCTCCTCGGGTCATTCAACCATGTTGGGTTCAGGATTTGGGGCGTTCAAATGGATTTCCTATATTTCAGACAGTGAATTATTTCAGTAATGTTCAAATAACAGAGCTTGTATAAAGTAATGTATAAAGGTAAGCTGTGACTTTGAAATCATAAAGGTCCATTATAATCTGGTAAGACTTTTGTAGAGCTACAGTAATACATAATTGACTGTATTAGCACTGCACACAACCATAATATGATTGTTTTTTCAACTCAAGGAAACAACAACATGAATTACTTACTTCCACCGCCTCTCCTTCCAACCTCTGAACAAATAACGTGCAAGGTGTAGTCAAGTTATGTTCTTCAAGCGTTCCAGTCATAGTGCTTGATAGCCTTGTGCCTATACTTGGCATGCTCAACCAGAATATTTCACTTGCTGAATCGTCATTGCCAGCATAATCCATAAGATTCTGTTTAAAAAAAAAACAAAACAAAACACAGCTAACAGGAAAAAAACATACACAAATTAAACATATACAGAGGTTCACGTACAGTGTCAGTCAAAGGTTTGGACACACTTTCCCATTTCTCCCAAATTGAGAAATAACATGCTTGATAATCTTAAGATCTGACAGTATAGTAGTAAAGACCTGCAATGACTGTGTAGGTAGGAACCTCCTTCACTCCATGGAACCATCGTAAAATTTTTAATTTATGAAGCCATTTAAAGGTTCAGGGTACAGACGTCCACGTCTTTCCATTAAGGCCTTGTGGAAATAGAACAACACAGTTTTGGTGATCATCAAACTTTATTTTTCAAATGCATAAATTGAATAGACAGCATTTTGATGCAAGATAAAAAAAGGAAGGATGGTGGTTCAATCCCCGGTTCCACCTGACCAAGTGGCCATAGCTCAAAAATACCAAAGTGTCGACCTTCCACAGGGCGCACACGGTGCTTAAAGGGGCCACACCCTATCTCCACTCATCACAGATTCTTAAAGGGTGATGAACTGAGAAATACAATTTTCCTTGAGCTTATGACATCTAAGAGATCATCATATTATAAGAATATCCTGTAAGTTTCAGAACTGAAAACGACCTTGTTAGTCCAATAAAAGCTTTTATTGACACCAGCCTCAACAAACGTCTCGTTTCTGAAAGTGTGGAAGTATGACGTCAAAGACGCTAAAAACCCACCCAACGCCTACTTCAACATGGCCGGTTTAGCCCCGCCCACCGATTCTGCGCATTCACGCATAGGTAAACAAAAGCATACCTCGTGATGACATACCGGAGCGAGCTACCAGCAACAAACATTCCGTTGACAAAATGTTGTGCCGTGCCTGGCTGTGGAAGAAGACAGTCGCTGCATAAGCTTCCTCTGGATTCCAATATTAGGAATGCCTGGTTAAAATTTGTTTTTAATGACGTTCCAGCAGATGAGTGTAAAAACATTATCCGTATGTTCGCTTCATTTCACCGAGGATTGTTTTGTGAACAAGACACAGTTCGAGGCTGGATTTGCAGACCGATTAAGATTAAAAAAAGGCGCTGTACCTTCTATATTGGATCCAACAGAAGTGGTGCAACACACTTATGTGAGTAATATTTTATTTTAGAAATAATAATCTACTCAGCTAGCATTGCAGTGTTACAGATCGTTTGATATCTAATAATTATGTGTATGTGTCTACAAGTATCCGTTGTATTTGAGGTGCTGTTGGTTCATTGTCCTGCGATTCGGGATCGGACTCTGGGTCAAACATGTATGGGCGAATCATTCCGGTTGCCATTTTACAACAGTGGTTTTCAAAACAATCCCCCACGTGCATCGACCGAAACCAACGACAGAGTTGAAGCTCATTATAATATGCAAAACTGTTATCCACTAACAGCAGATAACTTACTTCCTAGTCTTAATGCGATACGGCCATAAAATCCGAGCATTTTCAAGTAGGCTGAAAACTAGGGAAGAAATAGCCCATAACTTATTAATTGTTATGTTTTTGAAGGTAAAAACCAAGCGAACGTCATAAGTTGACCTCAGACAACAAAATAAAAACATTCAAAAAGCCAGTTCATGTCCCCTTTAAAGGGATATTTGGAAGGTTTTCGGAAGTTTTATCTTTCACTGTGAAGATCTAAACATATTTAGATATACAGGAAATTGCAATGGAAGAATCGATTGCGATGTATCTAAATATGTTTAGTGAAAGGTAAAACTTCCGAAATCTCTGTGTAAACAATGAGTAAGCGTACACATGTGAGAGATCACTTCCGGCACATGCGCAGACCCAAGGTCGAGGTAAAAACCTTTAAAGGTGGACCGAGTTTCTTTGAAAACCAGTTTCTACTGTTTCTATTAAGGGTTGTTGATTTAAGTTTGTAAACATTTCTTTATTCAAATTCTTTGTGATACTATGTAAAAGATAGCTTCCTTTTATAGTATATTTTCAGCTTACTTACTGAGTAAATGCTGTTGATTTACATAGTAACTAGTTATTACAGATTATAGGGTAGGATCCCCAATGGAAATGAAAACACAGTTTCACTTTACTTACTGAGAAATGTTTTAGTTAAGTTGCAGAACACACATGGTAAAAGTTTGTGATTTCTAAAATGTTTAAGCTGTAGCCAAGGATGTGGTAAGAGTCTGGTAATACAATGGGAATAAACAAGGCTTCCTTACGCAGTACAGTTACACTTTACTTACTGAGTAAATTCTCCTTGGTAACGTTGCCAGGACATACGGAGGTATAAATTATGACTACATGGAAGAAAAGGGATGATCTTTTACAGATTATATGGTATGATTTCGGTAATACCATGGAAACAATCAATGCTTCATTTTGTAGTACAGTTGCACTTTAATTACTGAAATGTTGTGGTTGATGTGTGTGATGTCGTTGCCGTAAAGCATGTCGTGATTCTCGCGAGATTTGTCAGGGGCGCTCCTCTCAGACTTGCATTGCTGGTTTTTCCAAGCTTTACTACCAGGATGATTCGCCCTATTATGAGTTTGTTTACCACTGAAATGACTTTGAAGCTGTTATATTCAGGTAATATTCTTGCATAGTGTGCCTTTAACAGTGGTGTTTTTTTCCCCTGGTAGTTTCTCTGTAATTCCATACTAATCACAAGTAATTATACACTAAAATACTATAATTTACCATATGCTTACCAGGGCTGCGTTTCCCAAAAGCATCGTAAGCCTAAGTTGATCGTAAAAACGATCGTACGAATGATCTTAATATTATGGTCTGTTTCCCAAAAGCATCGTAACTTAAGTAGCACTTGAAAATCTTCGTAGAACTACGAGTGCTCTGGAGTAATCGTACATCCCCAAGTGCATCGTAAGAAGACAGAGTTATGAGGTCACCTGCAGGATGACCGGCAGATTACACTTTTATCTAGATTCAATAGATTACACTGCAACGTAAGTAGCCTAATATATAGGTTTTGATTGTACACTTGTTGTACTCGTGTTTTGTTTAAATTAGTAAATTAAATAATTAAAACGGGAAGAAAAATAGAAATAGGCCTACACATCTAAATTAAATGAATGAAAAAAAAAACATAAAATAAGTAATCTGGGAAATATGCTTTAAAGACCGGACAAAATAGGGATGAATTAAAAAAAAATCTGTCAATGACTTGCTGACGTGCACGAAAACCAGCCATGTACTATTGGGTATTTCTCGCAGACCTCCATCCCGATCTTTGAACACGTTTGCAGTTAGTTTGCAATGTGACATGGCCTTCCAGATGTTTTTTTTTTCCTTATTTGTATGGTGTCCTTTAAATCTGTTAAAAATAAAATCTTTGTTTCCCTCTATCTCCTCTGGAAGGACATTAATTTTATCTTCTCTTGTTTTTTTTTTTGTTTTTTTTTCATCCATTTTGTCAGCGTGGTGTTTTATATCCATATAGACTTGTCTTGATTTCTAACCCACAACAAATGACGATTATTAGGTTAAACGTTCAGAATACGACTCCATATAAAGTTATATTTCAGCACTTCGCGAATGGATAGCGACGCTTAAGTAGCACGTAGAACGCGTTCTCGCGCGTTCATGTTAAGTGCATTTTTGGGAAACGCACGTGGAATTGCTGCGATCGTTCGTAACCTTGCACGTAGAGAGCGCTCTTAAGAGCTAAGATACATCGTTATTGGGAAACCCGGCCCAGGTAAATACTTAATTATTAGTTTGTAGTTTATATGCATATACATACTTGATACCTGTGGTAATTACCAATAACCAACTATAACTTACCATATATTTACCAGGTAAATACCTAGTAATTAGGGGACTGTAAAAGGAAGGGTTATCAGCTTACAAGTCTTACATAATTTTCAAAATATCCTTTGAGGCCATGTAAGTTTTACAGCCTAAAAATGTTACAAGAAAATGGGACAGATATTTTGTGAATTTTTTTTATTTCTGAAAAATACATTCTGATATAAAAAGTTAAGTGTCACTCAACACTTATTTGTGTCATTATTCCAAGAAACATGTTATGACATATGGTTTCACGAGTAAAGAACCGGCACATATTTGTGCGTGCTGTCCGGGGTGAGGGCTCCGAGCTCCGTGACTTAAGTAACTAGTATCAAAATAAAACACAAATTCAGTAAAAAATTATTTCAGTGACTCCAGAACTAATTACAGAAAATAGGATTTTTCTGTTCTAGATTTGAGAGTAAATCTGTGGGATGACATCCTTATGTTACTGAAAACAGTTCCCATTTTATAGAAAGTGTCTTTGTTAAAATTTGTATTATTAATTTGATACAATGCACTTATTGCTCAACCCCTTACATCTAAACCTACCCATACCAACAAACCCGTCCTAACCATATCACACCTTAATAGCAACACAAGGGTTTTGCAATGCAACATCAACACAATAAGCATATTGTACCTACATAACAGTACATAGTAGTTATAGACACCTAACATAAACTGTAACCCATTAACCAAAAGTATTTAATCAACAAATGTTCCTAAAGTGCCTATAAATGCGTGAATGCCAGTAAATCCAGACATTTATATATCATATCAAGCATTTGTGTGTCAGAAACAGAGCCTGCAGGAATGATGGAAGAAGATCCCACCACCAGAACAAAGGTCCGATCAACATGGCTCCACTGATTTGATCAAGTGCATTAAAAAATTAACCTGCATATGCCTTCATTTAGACCAGTCACATTGCATAGGTGATAATAAAACTTTCAGAATATAAAATATGCAATAATAAATATTATTTGGTGATTTTGTTCTAATTATATGTTTTCATTTGCACTGGAGCAAATTATCATTATATCTCAGTCCGATCAGGGAGTCAAAACAATGATTTCTTTATTATCAACCAGTGATGAAGAAGACGTTAATCACACAGTAGCAACAGGCAAAAGTGTCTGTGATGATATCATGCAAATCCTCAGTATTGGAGGATCACCAAAACTTTTGCCTACAGAATTCCCATGACCCGGCAGGAATCCAACACGGAAGAGTTGAACATGGCTAAATCTGTCTGTTCCTGAGTAGAAAAATAAACAAGAGTGACCCGTAGATCAATAAAAAAGGTCTTTCCTTCATCTTCAGTTCATGAGGGCCACTGTGCTCTCCGTCTGTCCTCGGACCAGCGCAGAGAAGAACTCCAGCGCCAGACACACGTGAACAGGCACAAACACATAGGTGGTGTAGATGACCATGGCCACCACAGTACAGAGGACTGTGTTGAAGACGGACTGCTCCCACGGCTCCAGCACATAGATGCCTGTGATGAGCAGGTACTGGTAGTACAACCAGCCCATGTTCTCTCTCATCTTCTTCATTTCCATGTGAAGGGCCACACAGCCTCACTATGAGCTGAGGGGGAAGACCACAGGGTGAGGCGCACAATGGACACACAACAACAGATCAAGTCATGTGTGAAAATACTGGTTAGGAGTGCTAGTGTGTGTCTTTAAAGAGCCTATTAAATTACACCACAGGAATTCATGGCTCCGCGGCATTCAAGGATGTGGTGATTTATTTTTGTGACTGTAATCGGATACTATTGACAGCAATTCCATCACTTCAAACAGGATAAACATGAATGATACACACTTGCTGTTCCAACTGAATCTCATTAAATGAATGTCCAGTAATGAAAACTGGGCCGTCGTGAGAATGAGATCTGTCACATATATTATTCAAATCAGTGTAACCATATTCAATAATCAGTGGTTTATCGTTCCTCAGCTGTATTGCTTGCCTTGGACAAAACAAACCAGGTTTGCATGTGGCTAATATGTTAAATTATTAATTGGATAAAAAACAATGCTTTAGCAAGTGTATGTCTCACTGTATAAATTGAAAATAATGTCCATGATTTTTTTTCTCTTCTTAGACCGATTCAGTCACATTCAACCCTATTTTAAATGAAAGATGTTGCCACATGAAGCTCATTCGGATACAGATGTATAGGACTATAATCAGGATCCCTACAGCCATTGAAATATTGCATATAATAAGTTTCAACTATGACACAGAGAAAAGATTTAAACACAATGGACATTCCTTAACAACAGTCATTTGATGAGAGCAATAGCACAGATTTCCAGGCAACAGCAGACACATAAACATCATTTAACTGATCCTTTTGTTGCACTAGTTGTTAGTAGGACATACCAAGTAATTTTTATTTTACTGTACTAAAAAAAGTACAATGGCCATGAAAACAGATAAAAAGTGCATGAGAGGGAAATATTTGCAATGTTTTCCTTTATCTACACTGTTATGAGACGCTCAAACTATTTCACACATGGTTAGTTAATCACTCATCATAGTGTTGTTGCAAATTGTAGTAATAGTAAGTTGTGTAATTGCAGTACATGACCATTAGAGTAATGTTTCATATTAATTTTCAAAGGCTGGATCATTGCGGGCTAAAATAAAACACTACAGTCATTTTAAAGCCTTAGTAAACGTGTTGTCAGGTGTGATGAGAGTAATGTAAAGCCACTCACCTCGGCGGTAAAGCTTCAGTGGGGTGTGTGTGTGTGATCCGACGATCTCGGTGCTCTTCCAAGTTACACACACACACCACTCCCACTTGTCGTATTTACTCTCACCTGTTGTGTGTAGCAAAAGAAATGATCAAACATATTGTGAAACTCAACTGATTGTATTCTCCTAACCTGACAGAGCGCCACCATCGCTCTCTCTCTCTCTCTCTCTCTCTCTCTCTCTCTCTCTCTCCGTCTCTCTCTCTCTCTCTCTCTCTCACTCTCTCAGAAGCGAGTCCTGGTCTCTCTCTCTCTCTCTCTCTCTCTCGTAAGGCTGTAGCCATGTATTCATATTCTTTGACATGGATGTTTTACAGAAGTATAGGGCAGTTAAGTAAAACAAATAAAAAAAAACATATAGGGTCAGTTATTCTAGTCACTAAAAAGTCCCTAGTGCTTAATCATGTTTCATGATAGAAATGTTACTCTGATTGACAGTACATTTACGTTACAATTGTAATTGGACCAGTACCACAGTTGGAATAAAAGAAGTCACATGTAACCACGTCAGTTAAATTGGCCAAATCCTGATTGTAAGGGGTGATTAAACCTTTCTAATCCAATCGAGAGTGGTAAAACATTTAACAATAAACATTTGAGATTGAACACCGAAACTAGAAATATATGAGAAACTAGAAATATACTAGAAAATATGACACTCTAAAATTCTCCTTCCACTCATCGTCTGTGAAGAGGAGCAGGACAACAGTCCAGATCGGTCCTTGTTTTGGCTGTGGGAACGGGTGTTTTCACTGCTTGATAAGCACGGAGCTTCATGTGCTTGTCGTCTCCTAATTAGAACCCGAAACAGGCCTATGTCACGAAAAAATTGAAGACTGGAAGTACGTCTTTTAGTAGGGATACAGCTCTTCCGGTCAGCTTTTTACAATGGTCAACTCTCGCATCCTGCCTGAAGTCACATACAGTATGACGATGTGGTTTGGATGGTAAATGAAAACTCAAGTGGGAAAGCGTGAAAGCTGATGTATGGCTGTCTACGTCCTGATAGAGCAACCCGGTGCACCACAACAACAGTGGGCATGGTCACATAATGCTATAATTAGGTGAAAGGAAAAAGACTGACATCTCTCTCTTTTCATACAGATTACATCAACTGAGAATAGTTGTTTTTTATATAAATTACATCATTTAAAGGGGTGGTTTACTGTTTTTTTCTTGGCATGATTGTGTTTATGGGGTGCAATATAACGTATTTGTGGTTTTTCTTTTTTTAAAAGTCTTATTTTTCATAAATTTCATTAAAACTTTATTGTCTGCCGCTTTCTCCTCTGTCATTTCAACGACCGGTTGACTTCCTGAGTCTATGAAACCACTCCCTCAGAACAGGCAGTGGGCTCAGATTGGTTAAGTTTGGGCCTGTGTGTGGTGATTGGCTAAACTGTAGCTCACGTTGTCCGGAAAGTTCATGCCCTCATTACCTTTACGGGCGAAACGGTGCATGTAATCCTGTTCAATGTAAATAATGGTGTTGATGCTGCAGTATTAGTATGAGCCAGAATCAGACCCAGAAAGCGACGATGAAGAGAGTCAGAGCAGAACCTCACCACACACGGCTCTTATAAAAACGTTTCTGAATGATAATTTGCCTATGTTTTTTAACTTTATACACGTTTGTTTTACACAATAGCATTGAACTGACTGGCTACTAACGTTATACAGAAACAGCGCTGGTATTGGTTTACGTTCTTGACCAAATCGAAAATAATGTTGTAAGGAAGGGTTTTTCAGAGACTGAATTCAGGAAGTCAAACCTGCAGTAAAACAATAAAAAACTCACTAATCTGTAAAAGAAATCAACAGGACAGAGGACACCGCACAGTTGCTAGTCTTATATCTTCTCTCCATCCTGTATTTCTGGACTCTGCACATGACCTTCTCACCTCCAGGGCAGTCAGGCATGCAAATCTCACAAACCTCCTGTCTCCAGCCATAACTATGACGGGCACAATAAATACTTTTGGTACGAGTGGTAAGGGTGTTTCACTCCCGCAGCAGCTGAAGCAGAAACCAATGTCTTCTCTTCTGTGGGAGATGCCCCAATAAGGATTGTGGATTTACCAGTTGTCATTTAACCCCCAAACTCAGGCAATCATTTGGGTCACGAGAAAGGTTGCTGAACATATTTGGGTAACAGATGTTTTCCTGTTCTTTTGGCATAAACTGGGTATTTAAGGCTACGTAACAGAGCAGTCTTCGGGAACCTGTAACCAGGAACACCCCCATACAGTGCTGTGTCAGTGTTTTCCCGGTGGAAAGCACTCACACATTACTGTGTGTCTCTGTCAGGAATACATTGCTTACTTTTAGAATCATCTTTGAGTAAATGATGTCATGTATTTATTATTTCTGAATTGGCGTTAATTGCTTGTGTAATTGGCATGATACATTTTTACCTGACATAAATGTGAAATAAATGTTACATCTTGATTTATTCTGAAGTATTCTGACGTCATTATTTTAGTAAATTATAGGAGGCTGGTGCTACCGCAAATCTTGCAGGATAGGTCAAACTAAAGGCACAGATGTGAATGGAGCAGTAGGCACGTCCTCTGGAGACCTTTTGATTTCTGTCTATCACTGATTTAGCAAGTTGTATGGAAGTGACTAAAATAAACTACATTCTTTTGTACGAGTGAGCAGTAGGCAACCGACTTAAGAAGTATTAGTTAACCCTGCACCCTCTGACTAAATTCAGAACTGACAAGGGTTGTGTCCGTGAGAATCACGATCCGGCCGACGTGATCTCTGTGCGGCATCGGGTCCATAATGAACAAATAATCGAAAGTGTAAGAAACACAGACAAATCAATGATCTAAATTAAATCACACTTAAGATTCTGATCAGCTGTTAAAGATAATAATTCGTACAGTAAAAGAGCCATTAAAATATTTGGAGTCAGATTAAATCATAAAGAGGAACATTGGATTCTGAGTGAAATTGTTTAATAAATTAAAAGTGATCTTTCCAGAAGCGCCGAAAAGACATACACGCATTATCCCTTCGCCCAGCCATTGGATTCCGTCGTTGGGCCAATGGGTGGACCTTACAAAGTGGTGACAGGCCCTCACGTGATCTCCAGATTGCGAGTGTCTTTTCAGCAAAATATGTGGAACTTGCAACTAGTAAGAGGTTTGATCTCCTTCTCTTTCTTCAGCTGTTGTGGTAAGTCAATTCTTTTTGCCTTTTAGAAGTGTTGAGGGAACTTTCAGACGCACCTCATATAGACACATTTGTAGAATGGGTCGGCATACCCAGCTAGTCCGGAGAACGCAAAATACGGTGGGGCTTGAGAATTAATAAAACCACATGCTAGGGACATGATAGCAGCAGCGTAGATGAGAAATGATATTCCTTGCTTTAACTTTAAATAACCCTTGTTTGCCCACGCAACAAGAGATGAAACCAAAATTGGAATAATTTCATTCAAATTTTATCCTGGTACTCAACAGGGGGCTGTAAACTAAAAACTTAAATTCTGAGGGTAAATATCATTTGATTATTTTGTGTGCTGCAACAAGATTGCAACATTGGAAACAAGAAAATGATCATGCTGACTTGTGAAAGGATCTCGTGATTTGATGAGCTAAAATGTAAACAAGTAAAAATATCTCACTTGAATCATTTGTGTGCAAAATGTAAAGTTGGACAAAACAGTACAATGAAATTTGAATATTTCAAAAGAAATGATCTGGGAAAATGACCTCTCAGTCCTAGAGAACAGCTGCCATACAGAAGTCCTAGAGACTGAAATTCAGAAGAATATGCAAACTGTTAAAACTAATCCATATTATGACAATTAGTGTGTTACTAAAAGGCTTGTAGCCAGGCCTGATAGTTTCACCCATCCACAGCTGGTTCTTGTCCCATGAGAGAATTTAGACAAAGAATGAATTACATCAAATTAATCGCTATTTTTTGAAAATCTGTACAATAATGCTGAACAATGCATGACTGGTGTCCCAAAATATGGTTTAAACAACACCATTTAAGGCACAGTCTTATAAAACATAGCTTTTAATTTGGTATTATTTCAGACTTTGCAATCGCTGTGCTCTTGGTATATTTTCAGAGGTCTCAAAAGACACTGACAAAAGTAACAAGCCAAAAACAATCTTGGCACCCTCAATCAGACCCCTTTGTCCAACCATTTTTTCATATTCAAATACAGGTAGATTCTTAATAGAATGCAATGATAAAATCTCAGCCTAAAACAAGATAACTGTGTCAAATTCTATATTGTATACACTGAAATCTTTAAAGTGAGCAATGATTTGACCCATGTTTTGCAGTGCATTGAATGTTCACAGTATCAGCTATAGCTTTCCAGCTTGGGTTGTTGCTGTGCACACAATGCTCATGGCAGCACAACTGGAGCTGCAGGGCCAAATGCCTTCTAAAAGATCAGGGAGAAGATAACAAGTCAGTATGGACATTTACTCAGTAAAACCCCAGAGACCAGCAAATAAAATTAGTTTTGATTTATACAATTATGACCAGATATAATATACGTTATACTAATGGCCAGGAATGGCTTTAATCTCGATGATTCAGCATTGGTTTAGAAGAAGAAAGGATTGTTGAGAAAGAAAACTGAAAGGAAAATAGTGAGAAAGAACTTCTTTACCTTCTATTTGTGCAAGAATCTTTAATGAGGAAAAGTACAATGTCCAGTATGTACCAACTAAAATGATCAACTTGATCGCCATGTCTTGAAAGTCCATCCAAAGCCACAGGATGATTTCATTTTGATCTAATAGATCTTTAACCCAGTAACAAGGGGAAGTACAAGTTTTAATGTTCTCTTGCAACAAAACCACAAACAAAGTGGTGCAAGTGTTAAACTCCTCTCTGGGAATGTCAGCTCACATGGGATCTGATCAGGGAAGATATGTTACTGGACATGTAAGGAAAGTTGTGTGAAATGTAAACATCAGGCAGAAAATCTACTGTCCTTAGGGACCTCAGAGATCCAAATGGTCAAGAGTTTGAATGGCACCATAAATTCCTAATGCTAAACAAACAAGCACAGCACCACACCTGGTGATCTAATTGCTCTGAGCACAGATCTAGCTAGTGTAAAAAAAAAACAGCAGCATGTAAAGAGATTTCCCCAGCAGATCTGGGTGTCCTACTGCTCACAACACAGCAGACTGTGTGAGTTCAACTGCAATAGCAGTCAGATCTGACCATTAACACTCAGTTTAATTGGCCTTTTCTTTGCAGAAACATGATCATGATAATGATACATGTTGTTGTAAACTAAAACAAAATTTCTTCTAGTGGAATAAAATCTTAACAGATCAAAGCCATCAGTAACAACCTCCTGGCTTAGGCCATCAAAGAAATATTGAGATGGTACCATCTATCTGAATGCAGTTTGTGTAAAGGCTCAAGATTAAACTGCGTTTTTCTCTCTAGGTCTATTCCCTTTCAGACTAACAACTGATTTTCTTCAGAACCAGATTCCACAAGAGTCTGGTCCTGCCTGCATCAAGCAGGACACACACAACTTGGAGATGGGTGGAGAAACTTCAAGGGGTCGCTCACACCTCATAACACTACAGAAGTAGCTATACTGTATGTGACCTCCCGGTGTAGCACCGGAACTAAATTATGCAACACAGATTATAATTAACTAGACACCACCCATCTCCTATACATAAACATACACAATACACCCCAACACTATGACAACCTTAGAACATCACTACCTGGCATAGATCATAAGACTATTCAGGTCAAAATTATTCACATCATGCAATTCTTTATCACATCATTCACCTTCATACATATAGGACAAGGGAAATTATTTTAATAATTTCTTTTTAACACTTTTAGAGCAGTACAGTCTTGTCAACTTCCTGTATGTAAACGCTGCGATGTGCTAAGAACATGTACATGGCTATAGTCACACATCAATTGCTTTAAATTCCACATTTAAAATCTAAGTGAGACCTGTTCATCAATGCAACTGGTCTTTGGACAGAATGTTTATGATGTCCAGTCGTTAGAGTTGTTGCAAACCAGGAGGGCCCCCTAGTTTCCAACAAATGACTAATGACAATAAAAAATATAAAAACAGATCTAAAATGCAGGCATTTCTATTGATCAACTATTCAATTCCCAGTCAGACCTGCATTATTGAGTGTGACTTAGCTTGTACATCAAATGCACAGAGGATGATTTCAAAAGTTAAACTTGAGAGTTTAAATCTCTGTTCTTGTACATTTCATTCTCTAACTAAACATATTAAAACCTTAAGGTTCAATTGGTGATTTGCACTTAAGCAACTAATGTAGACAATTGAATAATTATGAAATTGTGTAGTTCCATGATTCATTATTTGATTTATTTTAATTATGCATACCACTGGTAAATATACTAGTTATGTTGACAATCATTTGAAAACGTTTGTATGGACTGGCCGAAAAGAAGGAACATACTGTGTGGGAAAATGTGAGGCAAATGTGGAACAATTTACGAGCCCTCACAATTGTTCATGGACTTTACACCATTGTTTTAATTTAACCACATGCGGTTACCAAAAACCCACACAGTGCCCAAAATTATATACCACCCCTCCAGGGGGCATAATCAAAGGGAATGTAAATAAGACTTTACTACACGATGTCAATCTTGTGATAACCCATGTGACGTATAACATTTCTAATGTGTTATCTGCTTATGTGGAACATTGTAATTTTAATGATGAAACGTATACATGGCTACAGTCACGCATCGATGATTTAGTTTC
>JAQIUQ010001820.1:0-49600 GCA_030378365.1 Hybognathus amarus | reverse complement strand
ATCATGCCAGAGATGTAAATGGTCATGGGAAAAAACATTGAAATATATATTTGTGAAAACATACTATTTGTTTAGTGTCTCAAAAGAGGGATGCACAACATATTAGTGGCATTTTAGTTAACACACAATATTATATATATATATATATATATTTTTTTTTGTCAGTTTGATTCTGGATATTTAAATTGTATATTTTCATTTTCCAATATCCAAATTTGTTACAGTACAAATGTGCTTAAATTCACTTAATGTATTTTACTGTTATATTTTACATATTTATTATTTATTTTTAATTGTTTAATTATTATTAACATTGTAAAAGCTATTGATTTCCTTGTCTTTTGTTTGATTCGATTAACATTCAGAAAACAGACAGCAGGAATATTAGGCTGCTGTCACTTTAAGACATGCGTTGTCTATCAACTGTTTATGTTCACGTAAGAATATCCTACTGTACTATGTTTTCTAGGATTACTATGCAAGGGCTTGTTGACATCATTTTGGCATGAAATTGTTCATCAAGCGCGAATATTTGAAAGAGAACTCAATATTTGCGCCTTGTCTGAGACGATGGCTCCCTTTCACATTTTGCTCTTGAATGTTTAAATTGGCAAGGTTTAAATGAGTTAAATGAGCAACATGCAAACTGTGCTGTTCAGGTCTCACCTGCATTTGGCGTTATCAACACCTGGGTGATGACTGTGTAAATGACTGGTCATATTTGAGCATACGGCACCCTTTTTTTTTTTTTTGATCAGCGCTGTTGTAACTGTGTTGGAGAAGCCAGAATGCATATCCATTAGAAACATACTGTACATTAGCCTAACTCTGCCTGTCTGTTTTACATGTTGATATTTTCAAGAAACCATGTATTGCATTTAATTAAAAGTCCCTTTGCCATGGGAAAGACATTTTTAACTGAACTATCTGAACTCTTGACTTATCTATGTTCCATATCTCCAAATGTTATAATTTTGGGTGATTTTAACATTCATATAGATAATGTCAGTAATGCATTTACAAGTGAAATTTTTATCATGTTTGGATTGCTTTGGTATACAACAATTTAACACACTGCCCACTCTTACTAAGGGGCATACTCTTTGATCTTATTTGCTGTTCTGGTGTAACAGCTTTTAATTGTAATGTTTTCAGATTAATCCATCTCAAACCACTTTCTGGTGTCCTTTTGTGCTAAACTGGCCAGTTTTTAGGTAAACCCCGTGTCATTCAGGATTACATTTCAGAATTTAAGAATATTGATGTGCCAGCCTAATTTTCACCACGAAATGTCATGTTAAAATGTAACATCCACTTTTGTTCTGGTCTAAAAATCGCCTTTCACCTGCAAAACCGTGCAAATTACACTTTGTTATCAAATTCTCAAATTGTTAATGTTAACAACATCAGCATTGCGTGACTACATGTAATGTTTTTCCGATATTTATCATTGTTTTCGCATGGGCCTTTTGCTTTTCTCTAGGCACTCCGAAGTTCGAATCGAAGTCTTTTACATTTCACAGCGAGTGAATCTCTAGTTGTCATTGGTGATTGTCAGTTGAACCTTTCTGGATCCACCCTTCAAATTGATAAGTTTCATATCAAGTGCTGTGAGAGAAGGCTATAAATCTCCACCTCCAGCATCCTCACACGCAACATAGCCTAGCCTACTGAGCCGGAGACTCCATCTTTATGTCTACAGATGTGACGTAATGACTCAATATAGCCTACTAGCCGAGACTCCCTCTTTATGTGTACAGATGTGATGTAATGAAGCAAAAAACATGCTCCAATCTCCCACGGAAATCCACCAGTACCACCTGTCTGCCAAACCCACAGATCTTTTTCCTCCACCGTCTTTGTCCAGCTGTTTAGCTGAAATTAAAGATTGCCTTTCAGCTAACTTTATGAAGGTAAACTGACAACAAAACTGAGGCTCTGCTTGTTGGCACTAGATCTGTTGTGTCTAAATCTTAATTGTTTTTCTTTGTATATTGACAATACTCCAATCTGTCCTTCAACACAGGTTAAAAGTTTGGGTGTCATCATGGATGGCACACTATCCTTTGAAGCTCAAATAAATAATATCACATGGATTGGATTGTTTTTTGAATACTGTTAAAATTATTTTTTTCCATCTTAGAAATATTGCCAGATTGCAAACATAAGACAGTAATTGATTTACTGTCTTATGTTTGTTTTTATGTTTATTCCACTGTGTATTGTGTCTCTTTGTGTGTTGTATCTTTGCTGTTTTAATTGTTTTTGTACAGTGCTTTGAGATGTACATTTAAAGGCACTATAGAAAATAAAGGTTATTATTAATTTCTGTAAACCCTGAAAAAAAAACTTACTTGATGCACCATTAAATGATGTAAACAGATCCAATACTGAAACTAACCACAGTGGCCATGAGAGGTGTAGGGGCAAAGGCACACATCACAGGCCAAGACAAGTTCAGGGAATGTGCTCCTCAGTTTTTTCACAGCCAGCACTGCAGGCGTGTCATCTCTGTCTGCACCAGAGCCTCTCTCATCCTGGGACAGGAAATGAGATGACAAAAAACAATATTTCATCAGCTCCCTCATAAAATGAATGACTGAAATACTGAAACCATTTCACTTCTCAGTAACCTTTGCAACATTTGCAGGAACTCCAAAAATCAGCACACACTTCAGGCCTTTATCCACAAGGGGACGAAGTAAACCCTCTATCTTATTGACGCATATCTGAAATCAACAGAATGAAACATTATTTATTATAAATATTATTTATTTATTATATTCATTATTTATTATTATCTGCACACTAAAGTTACAGGACACAGCAGCTGAAATGACACTGATGACTTTGCCAATTGGCCATTCAGTAAAATGAGATTTACTTTACTAAAGCTTCCTTAAATTGCCAATTTCTGTAATTATAGTAAAATAAGTGAACTGTCTACTGCTAATTATTTGATCAGACTTCAAAACAGTTAAGAAATGTTATACACAAACTTAAAGTGTTTCTTTGTCTGAGATAACTATACATCCTATATTAAATTATTATTATTAAACAATATTCCATGAGGTCATGTGACAGCATTGCATAATACTGTTTATTACTAAAATGTTAACTGCTGTGCTGCACATAATGTGCACATCATTTTTCACATACAATGACTGTAGTAACCAGCATGATAGTTTTCCTTTCTGAATGCAGTCTGTATACTTGACTGTGTAAGCAGACCTCACTTTGACTACAACTGCCCAGACTTAACAACCCAGAATAAACCGATCATTGGCTTATCTTTGTGCTTTGTTTGGCTACCACCCTCCCCTGAATCTTATCTCAGACCACCAGCCCAAACTTTACATGCAAACTTCATCTTTGCTATATCAACCATACACATCTTGAATATTTAAAAAGATGTTTCCCATAGTCCTTCCTTCTAGTGTCTCTGAGTCTTTTATGCAAGTCTTATGCAAAACATCAAAGCTAACTGACATGATTAAACTACATATATTAATTAATAATACAATAGGGAACTACAAATCAACCTATGGTCCTAAACTCAGCACCCCTATTTTCATCCTTGTCCCAAATATTTATAACAGGGTTAAGGTCCTGAGCCAGACAAACAACACTTTCTGAAGGTTAAAGACGTTACCCTTAGTTTAAAAACAACAACAACACCACCAAACTATTATGTACATTATTAATGCCAAGTGCCAGTTTTTCTTTAAATGTTTAAAACTGATCATAACAGTCTACCTTTACAGTATGTTAAACTCCATTAGTAATCCATTAGATTCCTTAATCCAATGACAATTCAATGATACTTGTTACTTTAGTAAATGATGACAATGAAGAAGGATACCTTGCTTGACCAGGTAGACTTGCAATTGGTTCCACTGCATCAGGACTGTCACTGTTAAAATCAGTTGGGGAAAAACTTAACTATTTGTCTTCAATCAAACAAATGGACAATAATACCTTTAAACAAGCAACTTTGAACAACTTTAAAAATCTTAAAACAACTTTAATAACTCCTTAACCTATATACAATCACAAAATAAATATAATGAGGGGAAGACATTACGATAATGAAGATAGGATATATGAGGTTATCTGGTCTAAGGTCTGAAGCACAGGTCTGCCAGTATTCGAGAGAGTTGGGTGAAAGTAACCACTGTGTAGAATGGAGTCTGCCGGCTGTGTCATCGTCCTATAGATTCAAGTGGAAGACAAACACTTACTGACATAATCTGCTTACTGATAGTTACATACACTGCAGAAAAAAATATTATCAATCCATTCATTGTCTTGTTTCCCAGAATAAAAAAAAAACACATCAAATCATTCTTAGAATAAAAAATGAACGAAGAAATACAATAAATGTACCTGAAAATGGAGACTGCATTAGAGGACATAATGATTTCAGATGATATATTTGAATTTGAATGTATTGTTGTTCACCTGTAAACCCTTGCTTAACTTTTTTTTCCAAACTTTATTTAACCGTTAACATTTAACATCTTATCTATTTAAACTTATTATAAAACTGTTTAGATTAGTTAATTATTATTGATTGTATTAATTATTACTAATTATTAATTTAATTACAAAAAATATAAAACAAATAAATCATCTGTTTTTTTATATTTACAGTTAAAAAAATACAATCCAAACAAAATATATTAAAATATATTTAAAAAAGAAAAATGCAATTTTAAAAATGATTTCAATTGTATGAACACATCATGAGTGATTGGGAACTTGGGGTTAATTATGTTATTCTGTCCACTGATTTTATGAAAACAAAATCTTCTAAATGAATGAGCAATTAGCGATTCTGACACATTCCCGCCATACAACTGAAGCAGGCATGCAGAAATACTGGCAGACAAGAAATGTTTTACTAAAACTGCTAAACTAAAGCAAACATTTTTGAATGAATTAAAATATTTTTTTTCTTTTTCATATAAAAGTGATATAGGGTTAATCTATTTATCTACTCATAACAAATATTACATATATATGGAAGACTGAGGTGTCTTACAGTAACCATACAATTATTGTACTACAATGGTGTCATTACATTTTTACAAAAGTACACTAATAATTTCAATTTTAAAACAGAAAGCAGAACTATTTCATTATAATGCATGCATGCATGCATATTGAATTCTAATGCAACTAATTTCATAACTAATTTCTCTATACATTTTGAAATGTGAATAATTATTAGACAAAACGTAAAACATTTAAGATTTACACAATGTAACAAGTGTACGAATAATATCACCCTAATATCTGGTAACATTTTTGACAGGTTTTTCTGAGCTAATAGTGATCGTATTTACTACTGCAAAATACTGTAGCCTATAATGTAATTACGGAGACTTTAAGCTTTTAAAATGCATACTATTTCGAGCATTTCATACACATCAGAAAGCATGTGAATACATAACAGTGAGATGAACTTACTTTGTGTCCAGGATGGGAATGGAGACTGTAAATGACCCGAGACTTGCTAACTGAAGTGTTGCTCCTTGAACCTCAAACGGCGTGTGTCTTGGTTTCAGGAGGAGACGGCAGTTCATGTCAACTGTTTCCTGTAGGCAACACGAAACTTGTCTTCCTCTAGGTGGCGTTCGGTGGATCAGAAAGGCAAATTTTCCATTTAGTCCGAATCACATTTCAGTACGTTTTGACATCAGTGAGTGCTATAAAAAAATAAATAATATATATTATGTAGCTCTCGTACAAATATATATAAAAAATATCGTATATAAATAAAAATACAAAAATGTAGACTTTACACAATTTCTGACCCTTATCATTTAATCACAAACGACTATGATTGAACCATGCTAACCAGCACAGAGAAAAGAAACAGGTACCACTTGATAGAGCTGGCTATATTTCATTTTAGCAGTGATCTTGAATAATGCTTCTTAGTTACCATTCAGTTATACAATAAAATATACACAGAGTTAAATAGGAAAAAGCATTCTTATAGAGAGTGCCTTATAGAGACTGGGGCCT
Organism: Hybognathus amarus; assembly: GCA_030378365.1. Lineage (NCBI taxonomy): Eukaryota > Metazoa > Chordata > Actinopteri > Cypriniformes > Leuciscidae > Hybognathus > Hybognathus amarus. The sequence goes on along the minus strand of JAQIUQ010001820.1, from coordinate 43,567 downwards.
ATAAGCCACGCCTGTTGTATTACATCCGTTTCATGCTAGTTGACATTCTATGTATTGGCATTTTCTGTGATTTCATTAGTCTTGCTGCCTCTCGGCCTCCGTAGAAAGTATGCAGTTTCAAAGGTCTCGCGAGATTCCTTGTGGTTCGCAAGTGAAATCTCACGATATTTCCCGGGCTCCTATTAGAAGGTAAATAGCTCATCTCAGCTAGCTTGGTTCATTACAGCTGCATATCCACCGCTGTCAAACCCATCCGTTCAATAACGATCATTTAAAAATGTAGGTTATCATTATTTGTTTGCCTTCAACCATCACTGCGAGTGATATATGTAAGGTAAAATCAATATCATTGGCGCATTTAGTACTCGTCATCATATGCTAACTGACAGCTCGCTTGTTTAATACTTGCAAATTAAATTCATCAAAATGATGGACTTTAATTTACTAATAACATGTTTATCAGCAGCACTAACCTAGATTATAATGTATATTTATAATATAGAAGCTTTGATGTTTAGGATAGTTAAATAATCCCTTTTTAAGCCTGGATTGATTTAAATGTTATTCATTTAGTCAGTGAGTTAGTCAACCATGTTTTTGGGGATGGTTGCATATCATGCAAATATCATTGTAGACTAATATAATAATAATTCACTATAATTTTATATAGTAGAATAGCTTTTTGACATCTGTGTTTCATTGTATCAATGTTTACTATACAATTAGAAAGTAGAATTGATTAGCATTTCTTTTAAAAGTTGTATTTTGATAATGAACCCCTTTACCCCATTTTTTAGGTTTTGATAGAGCTGTCAAATGCATCAGAAGGTGGACCTGATCCATCACAGAAGAGCATGATGCTGCCAAAATAGTGAAATAGTCTTCATTGGAGGATTTTTCATAGACTTGAACATCCATTAACTTATTTGAATGCGCCTCTTTACTTCCAGTTTCCTAGGCTAGTGTTTGACCTTCAGTCCCCGAGTAAACAACGCTCAGTGGTGCCCCATTAATAATGCTGTTCTCTCTGCGAGAGCTGGTGCAATGGCTGGGCTTTGCCACATTCGAGCTGTTTCTCCACTTGGGCGCGCTGCTGGTCTTCAGTGTACTGGTGGCCCTGCACATGGATTTGGACAAGCAAACTCTTGAGATGAGCTGGTGGCTTGTCTTCTCACCCTTGTTTGCTGCTGATGGCCTCAGCACTTACTTCACAGCCATTGTATCCATCCGCCTCTATCAAGAAGGAGAAGCGTCTGGCAGTGCTACGCTTGCTGTGGGTGCTGACCGTGCTCAGCCTCAAGCTGGTGTGCGAGGTGTTGCTGTGCCAGAAACTGGCTGAAAAGGAACAGACGCAAGATTTGTGGTTCGGGCTTATTGTTTCCCCGCTTTTCATCCTTCTGCAACTGCTCATGATTCGCGCTTGTCGTGTAAATTAAAAGTCTGCGGTCTGCCCACATGCCAAGGGACTTATGGGAATGAAATGGACTCCTGCTGTTGTCATTTAAACCAGGAGGAATAAATCGTTGCAAAATCATCGTGACCTTTTTTTAAAAATGTATTCAACTGAATTTTTGTCTCAAGCATGTAAACATGGAATTTCAAATGATGCTTAAAGTAATGTGCAATTTTTTGATTATTATTATTGTCCTTAAGTGCTATGAGAGATTTGGTCTGGATTTTCTCTGAATACTGTCCATTTTGCTTTATCTGTGTTATTATATTTTATTGTTTTTTGTACAATTGTAAATAAACCATCAACATTCAAACACTCCTTTCTCTTGATCATCTTCCTTTGTGACCATGCCTTGAAGTGACATAAAAGTTACCCATTTTTGTTTGATCGTAAAAATGTCAGTCGTATAATAATCGCTAGATGGCACTGTAGCTTTAACACTTCACAATTTCTCATGCGTCTAATTACACTGTAGAAATAACAGTGTCATTTTCCATTTGAGTTATAGATAATAGAGAAACATTTACATTTATTCATTTAGGAGACGCTTTTATCCAAAGCGACTTACAATTGATATATTGGCTATGTCAGAGGTCGCACGCCTCTGGAGCAACTAGGGGTTAAGTGTCTTGCTCAGGGACACATTGGTGTCTCACAGTGGATTCGAACCTCTCACACCAAAGGCATGTGTCTTACGCATTTCTATTTTTTTCCTGTCAGCAGGTATATTTTAATGACAAGTATTGTTGGACTTTGTACCTTGAACATAGTTTAGGCGTTTTTAAACAATGAATTGCCACACTGGACATACAGTATTTATTGCAAGCCATTGTGGCTGTAAATGGCAACAATTGTATTAAAGGTCGCTCACCCATATCTTAAACGAACATGTTTTCCTGTCTTCGAAATAATTTTGAGGTCATCTATATTCACACCGTAGGTGCATACTAGGCTACTGATGTACAGAAGTTGTCTATAAATAGCCTAACTTGACGCGCTGTACTTAATGTCTTGCTATCTTTATTTATGTTCCATTTATTTAATGTTAAAACTGGATTATGACGAGAACACCAGTTGTATCACGTCATCACAAGAAATTGTAGTACTTATTAGAAAAATTAATATGTATATGTTAGATTTATTTGACAAAATATCGTTTTTTTATCCAAAAATAGTATTATTAATAAAGAGTTTTAATGTTTTTGTTAATTTATTTTTCAATAAGTTAATTTTTTATCAATATTTAAAAATGTAATTGCTATTACTTTTCGAAAACAGTAGCATACAGGCCTATAATTTTTAACTTTGCAGTTTAGATATTATTTATAATAGATAGATAATTTATTAAGATCAAAATGAGTTTTATTCACCAAGTGTGCACAAACACACTCATTCAAGGAATTAATGTTTTATTGTTCACTTACTTACGTTATCTTTAGTATTGTTCATTCAAATTCCGAAATACTGAAAGGGTTAAAGCTATGAAATGGGTGGGTCTCGCTTGACTGACAGGGGCTCGCTTTGGGTAAGTGGGCGGGGCATATGTTAAAACAAAAGGTGTGCCTCAAGTCAAAATGACCAAATGAGGTGTCCACCCTGAGACGAACGGGTGACGTCACTTCTCCGAGGGCGGGGTCGTGTCGGTAGACTGGCACATCATCATCATCATCAACATCATGCAGGATACTTTATTTGTTGCGGCTGCAATGATGTACGAGGACGAATAAAGAAGAAGAGCTGCAGGTACAGCGAGAGATTATTCTGTTTCACACGTTCCCCCATATACCCCGTTTCTCCCATAATGTCAGGCGGAGATCTTCGCGTTCTTCGCCAAGAGCCAGGGCAGGAGAGCCCGAGGATGCCGGCCTGGAAACGCGAGATCCTTGAGCGGAGGAAGGCGAAGGGCGGCGGGTCCGGAGCAGGTGCCGAGTCCGTCGCATCTCGACTTAACGGCGAGGGAACGGCCAGCAACAACAATGATGATATTACCAGCGCACATTCTAGCAGGAACTATCACCATTACTGGTGCCAAGCGCGCGACTAAAAGCCCGGATCTGTCACCGGTGAAAACAAAAGAGCACTGGCCATCCGCAGATACTTACGACTCGGAGGAGAGAACAGAAAGAGACAACGGAGCGCAAGAGAGCCTGGTGCTGCAGAGAGCTTGGGTCCGCTGCAGGAAAATCCATTCATTAAACTGGAGAAAGAACGCAAGAAGCGTCAGACCCAAGAGAACGCCGCGTCGTCCCCGTTCAGCATATCCTCGAGTTATATGGCAGCGTTCCCGGGATACGGACTATACGCGCTGAGAATATCATCATTATTGAATCCGACCCTGAGTACTTTCCAGAAGGATGTAGTTTGAAGCACACATCGAAACTGCAACAGAATGGCACGGTGAGCGGATATAGCTCTCTTAATGACCTTTTAGATCAAAGAGGTAGTCCTGTTACGGAGATACGCGCGAAGGAAGTGGTCATTTACGATACTGCGCTTAGTAAAAGCGAAGAAAACCTCAGCACGCTGGGACGACCCGCTTCCTCTCCGCTGGAGGGCCAAGGGAGGGTGAGTCGCATGCTACAGAAATTTGACAGGAACTATGGCAGGTTGCAGCCCAAGTCGCGCAGCACAGAAAACCTCCTGGACCTGGACCATACTCCTGTCAGGCCAAGACTCCAGACCCAAGCCAGACGTGGTGCCAAAATGTCCAGTGTCTCCGCAAGCTGGCACTCCACACAGCAAAGTCTTCCAAAACACACAGTCTACCGTAATCAATCATCTCGCCTCTCCTTGTGGCTCAGGGAGCAGTACGCCTGTTTCTGGGTCCCCTCAGTTAGTGTCTTCTGCACGTTAGACGTTCCGAGGGGAGTGGGGACGAACTGTCACTGTGCATCCCAAGGAGGACGCTGAGATGTCCCCATCCAAGCCTGTTAGAGAACGGGACTGGGACAGCACAGATGGGGCCTCCAAAGCCAAGGTGCCATGCTCCCGGAGAGCCACCGTGCCCGTGCCGACTGCACTCCTAGCCCCACGTCACCCCTCATCGCCCAGCTTCGAGATCCGGCCGTCCCCTCGCCCGATCTTTCTCTCCTTCCGGCCGGTGATTTACAGGCCCGTGCGCTCGCCAACCTGCGTCTTCAGTCTCGCAATTCCTTTACCGTCATTCCCAAGGGTCGTGCGGCCATCTCGTCACCTGGCAGCACTGCCCCATCCAGTCCTGTCCTTTCCCCCGTCCCCACGACCCCTGGTGGGTGTAGCAGTTTCAGAGCCCACTGTGCCAACCCCCCTGCCTACTTCTTTCACACCCCTCGGACCAAAGCTTACAGAAAAGGTGACCGTAGAAGCCAAAACAGGGTCGCCGCAACACACCCCACCTGCCACACCCACCTCCCCAACCCCATCTTCTCCACCCTCAATTGCCTCACCTGTCAAATTAGCCTCACCCCCAGAGGAACCTCCAATCGATACCGCTGCCTATTACGAACATCGATGACATAGTCGTGGAACCCATTCCATTCGTTGTGAGCCCTGCACTGCAGAGGCGCAAAGGGAATACATTTACTGTTGTTCCAAAACGGAGGCCCGAGCCTCAGTCTTCTGAGACCCCAGAGGTTGTCACTGAATCTCCAAGCACGCCACAAGCCCCTTATGCCCATCTGGCACCCTGATTAAAAAGCGTTACCCTGCTGCAGATGAGATCGAGGTCATTGGAGGTTATCTTTCCCTGGGGCGATCCTGCCTCTCGAAGACTGGATCATCAGGAAAAAAGGTAAATATTTTATCATATTTAGCATAATTTCTAGACTTCACTCTAGACTAGACATGTATTCAATAAATCTGAAATTTTTGAAAATGTATTCAAAAATATGTCTTTAAGAAGAGGCTTAAAATGATAGCCCTAAAATACCCCAAAATAAATTTACACACCCTCATTTAATTTAAAACCTGTTTACTTGCTTATTCTGTGGGACACACAAGGAAATATTAGGAATCCTCAGTCACCTTTTATTTTTATTTTGCCTAATATCCTCTTTTGCGTTCCACTTAAGAAAAAAAGTCATATAGGTTTTGGCACCATGTGAGGGTTTAGTAAATAATTCCATTTTGAGTGAATTAATCATTTTAGAGAAATTTATGAAATTTAAGAAAGTGTTTATTTAATATGTTTTTATGTTCTTAATGACTTGAAGAAGATAAAAATGTTTGAAGTAAAAATGTGTAAAGTTTGAAATCTGTGCAAATCTACACTCAAATGTTTTAAAAAAGGCTTTAAGGATGTTCTATAAGAAAGTTGTTCGGTGTTTATGACCTGTTCAAAGGTTCACTATGTTATTTACCACTGCATGATTCAAAATATGTCATCAGGAGGTCACTGATCAAGTGGAAACTGTAAACTTAGTATTTGGATCTTAAAAAGCTGTTCCACTTACATTTTGTAAGCTTGTGGATTTTGAGTTGTTCATGTCAGTAACAATGAGATACTTCCTGCTAGACATCATCAATCCAAACAAGATCTGTGCTTTACAGTGAAACGACTTTGAAAACTCAAGCAACACTAAAACATTTCGAAGGGCAACTTAAAGTAAAACACTTTAGAAAGCAATATTAAAAAATACTATATGCAAATAATACAAAAAATGTGACATGTCAGAAACAGCTTGTATAAGCTCACATTGTGACTTTAATTTATAACCAAATGTAAAAAGCAATAAAAACCTTTCCTGAGGAGGTCAGGTGATTTATGGTGGAAAAAGAGTCACATGTTCTGTTTGGAATCAAGTATAGGTTTTAGTGACATCTAATAAAGTTCTCTCAGATTTGTCAGTGAATCCTAAAGGAAATGTGAAACTGCAAACATTAGGGAACCTGTTTATTCTCCCTATAAAAAAACTATTTTTGCTTATGTGCATTTTGCTTTTGATTGCATTTGTTTTGTCTCATTACTGTCATGAAGAAATATATCTACATATGTAGGATTTGTATTTAGAACTGATAACTATTTGTAACTTTACAAAGCCATATTTTTTTAGATTTGTTTGACTTGTCGCATAACATGCTGCTTCCATTCACAGTCAAAATCGATCTCAAAACAGGAAACCAAACAAGCACCACTGATCTGTTTTACTTCCTCTACGCAGTCAACTAGGTTTATCAAACTAGGTTAAGATCAATAGAATGTATTCAAACTAATGATGGTTCCAGTTGTTTGACATTAGATTCAAGTATAAGAGTTTTAAATTTAGTTTTAGCTTTAATATTTTAGTGGTAATGGAGATGAATAGAGACACTATTTCTCTGTGAGGATTTTAGCATGCTGACTGCTACAGTTGTTGTATTATTAGATTGTCTGGACAGTAAACTCTCTCTGACAAGCATCCCTACAACTGCCAAAGCAGCACTTTAGTACTTCAAAAATAAATAAATAATAATTGTTTTCAAGAAAATGCATAATGTTTTTCGTCATTATGTATATGTATATTATATATATATGTATATTATATATATGTATATTATATATTCGTATAGATGTTTCTTTGTGTACTGTCTTGACACCTGAGCACTGTTTTTAAGACAGTATTTAAAGGTGCTCTAAGCGATGTCACACCTTTTTAGGCCAAAACATTTTTTTGTCACATACAGCAAACATCTCCTCACTATCCGCTAGCTGCCTGTCCCCTAAACACACTGTAAAAAAACGCGGTCTATACAGACAACCCAGGCTCCACAAATGGCAACAAAAACAAACTGCGGCAACCCGCTCCACGAAACATAACAAACTGTTCCAGCCAATAACTGACAAGAAGGCCCTAGGGGTGAGGTTTGGGGGGTCAGTGCGCAGATGAGGAGGAGGGAGGGTCTATCTAGCCTCCGTTTTGTTTGAAAATGCTTTAAACATCAACAAGAAGTCACGTTTAAACTTTTCTGTTCTTTTCAGTTCCGTTGTTGCATCTTTCTGATGATTTAAAGTGGCAGATGACATTATCGCAGTGTGCAGAAATAGATCATTATTATCAGCTGGTGTGGACACTAATATAGGTTTCGGATTCATTATAGTAATCTAGTTATTAGGCTTGGTGTGAACAGGCCAATCCTATTCATACAGGGCTAAGACATAAGGTACACATTACTCATATTTGCATCAGTGTAAAATGTATTTGTGGGCACTTTTGTACATTTGACAATGAATAAATGATTCACTTCGTGGAGCTACATTTGTACATTCATAATGGAATCATGTTAAGTTGATCATTGCTAAAAAAAAAAATGATTTCATGTTAGTAACAGTGTTGTTGCCTCACCTTGGTAAAGCATCCAGCTGGCCAGGCCCAGGTTGGGTTATGTGCTGCTTTTGTTTTCTCTCTCTGTTGTGTTTGTAGGTGATGTTAGTGATAAAGGATTGGCTCATGGCACACCTTTGTTTTTGTTGGGTTTTTAGAGCTTTTATTGAAGCTCTTCCTGGTTTGGAGCTTTGAGAACGAAACATCAAGGGGCTGTCGTTGTAATTTCTTTGGAATTTACTGCACTCATTTATCTCTGCAGAACTGAGGGGAGTTTTTATGGCCTACATACTCTATAAGCTCTTCAAGTTCTTGATGTGATGGTTGGTTTAGACTATTCAGCATTTTTTTACCATGATTTTGTTTTTTTAAATACATTTTACATTACTAAACTAACTGTAATTGGTATCTCATGCATAACTCAATGCCATAATGCTAGGATGTTTTGGTTTGTTGTGGTTTTCAAAGTGTTGAATGGTTGCTAGGATGTTTTGGCATGGTTGCTATATGCAGTTATAAGGTGTTATACAGTAAGAGGTGACTAGATTGTTGCTTTGCAGTTGCTAAGGTCTAATGGCTGGCTGCTAGGGCATTGCTATGTAGTTGTTAAGGTGTTATGACTGGCATGCTAGGGCATTGTTTTGCTGTGGTTGGTTGGATATGTTAATTGAAATACATTAAAATGTAAATATTAGTATTGTAATTTTACAGTTGTACTATGAAATACATGACTTTTAATTTTTATTAAATATATATATATATATATATATATATATATATATATATATATATATATATATATATATATATATATATATATATTTGTTTTTCACCTTACAACAGTACTTACAATACTAAGTACTATTGTAGTATTTTTGTACTGTACTCACAATAATTATTTTATAGTCCAAAAACATTTATAGTCATGTTGAATGGGTCAAAAACAGTGGTAAATGTAATGTACAAGACCCCAAGTGGAGAGAGAAAAATTGTTACTGAAAGAGGTTTGAGTTGGTTCTTGTCAAGTGTATCCAAGTGCGAACACAAGTTTTTCTCAAAATTCTTCAGCCCTAAAAGATAAAAGTTTTTACTTTTTTATTTCTTATGCAGATGCACTCTTAAAGCGGTGTAAAGTATGATTTCACTTTTATAACTTTAGTTAGTGTGTAATTTTGCTGTTTAAGCATAAACAACATTATCAAAGTTCAAAGCAAAGGAAGATATTTGGGACTAGGAAAGGACTACAACAAACGGCTAGTAGGGACTACTCGACATTCCTCACGGGTTAGTGACATCACCAACCTTAAAATGTGCATAAACCCGCCCCCGGGAACATGCAGTCCATGTTGAGAGGAGGAAGAGTGGTTGTATAAGAGGACATGTATTATGAGTCAGCTCAAACTTTAGCATCCATCTTTTCACATGCAATAGAAAGTCACTCTCTGTGCATCTCACAACAGTTCGTATATGAGCTATTTATAGATTACATGACATCAGCAACATAAATTCATCAACTAACCATTTAGAGATGTCCTGTTGTATTATACATGTTGTCACTTCTTCTTGAGTCTCTCCATCTTTGATTGACTCTGTTTTAACATTAAAGGGAGAACAGTTTCTGTCATTTTAGTGTGTCTGCGTGAGGAAATCACAGCTGCTAACACACACAAGCTCTAGAAACCCCGCCATCTGCAGCAGCTTGTTTGCATTTAAAGGGCCAGGCACAAAACGGTGCGTTTTTGCAAACCCTCAAAAAGTGACAATTTTAACATTCTATACAAAAATATCGGTGGGGTATTTTGAGCTAAAACTTCACACTCACACTCCGGGGACATCAGAGATTTATTTTCCATTTTGTGAAAATGGCATTTTTTTACCACCCCTTTAATGCACACCCAACAAAATCAACCTAGAATGATCTGATTCTTCTCATCTTTTCTCTTGGGGTCTTGTATGAGATGGGGTTGAGGGGTTGGGCTAAAATCTCACCAATGCTCAGCATATTGTCTGCCCCAGGTCGGCTCATTATTCTCTGGGGCTTGACTGAATACTGTTGTTGTGTTGAATAATCATGATTATGTTATGACCTTTAGTTTTGCTTGAGACTTGAGATCATTCTCCTACTGAGAATAGAGCAATGAGAGTGATTTAGTTCAAGAACACAATTACAGACCCAAGTCTGTGCTCAACCATTCTAAACGTGTTAATAATACATATAATTAATACGAGTGGTTTTAGTGTAAGACTAAAATATCTTATGTTTTTGGAAGCAGAAGTATGTGTGTAGCTTAGTATGGTCTAATTTTTATGCATTGGAAAGATCATGAGTTATTTGCTATCTGAATATGGTGTCAAATTTACTCTAATTATGGTATAGCAAAGCACAATGTAACAGAGAATCAGAGATGATGACCTTTAAAGTGTCTGGATTGTTGACATGAAATTATAAAATAGCATTTTATTTGCCTGACGGTGTCTACTCTAAATACTGCTCTGTGCATTATATATTCCATTAGTGGGGTTTACAGTGTTCCAGCACACAACATACAGTGCACATTTATAACTAGCAGGGATGCTTGATTATGACAGAATTAATTTGGCCAATATTTTAATCACAATTATGAGGGCGCAAATATGACCAAACTCTTATACAAGTAATTTATTTTTATAACATTATAATATACAATATGGAAGTATTGCATAAACATTACCCTAATAATTAGATCTTTGATCTGAACATGAAAGTGCTCAGATTTATAGTGTGTTTACAGAAAGTTAATATTATTAAAAGCCTGAGGCATAATATGTCAGAGAACATTCGTCATGGTTTAACATTAGCTTTTATGTCTCTGCTGCTCATTCTGAAGCACTTGAAGAGGGAGTGTTTTAATAAACCATTAAAGGTTTAATTTGACAATGCCCTGCTTTGAGGGGTCTTTACCAAAGCCCCAAGTCATTTCACTCTGTGGCCATCTTTGAAATGCCTCTGGGCATGCAAGTGCAGCTCCTATCTCTTTGAATGGCAAAACATCAAATTCTCTAAACCTCGCCAAGCTTATGGTTCTGAACTGCCGAAATGAGTCATATCTGTAACATTCATATGTAACAATGTAACACATTTGCATAATGCCCATGGTCTGCATTGGCTGCCAACGGACAACGTCTACTTTGAACCACTCTCAAACACTAGCTGGTTCATGTTGTGTACATGTCAGAGAAGACGCTGTTTTCTGCAAAGGCACATTCTGTACGCATACACGTCTAAAGAATTGGGATGTGAAAAGTCAGTAGTTAAATCACCACAGTGATACAACAATGACCTTTTGATGATGCTTCTCAAATCTTTGTGATGTCTAAATGGGATTTACAAAGCACTTATCCATTAAAGATTAATAATTGACGTATATATTTTTACCTGGTGTTCAAAATAATTATTAGTTTTGTGTTTTATATTGTGTTGCACATTTACATTTTTTGCACAATTTTTAAATATACCTTTTACCTTGTGAAATTCTATTTTAATAATGAGAATTGTGTTTTATATTGTGTAGGTCTCCAGCTAGGCGACTTATTTTATAGCTGTCTCACTGAAATACTTCTGCAAATCACCTAAAGGCTCACTATTACCTAAAACTTTATCAATTAATGCAGATTGTCTCTCGTTCTTAGTCAGCGTGCCGCACAAGCCCTCAAAAGTGAAGTCAAAGCGTCTCGATCGCCCCCTGTGACCGGTCTTAGTATAGGTCATAATCCCCGCCTCCCCATGTTATTCAACGGGACGTGAGACCAACTAAAACAATTAAATTACACTTCACATAACCTTTTCCAAAGATAGTTTCTGTCATTTACTGTAGTTTCTATCACGTTTGATGTAATTTCAAGTGTTCGTTTTTAAAATAAGTTTGTTTTTAGTTAGTTATGTGATGATAAAAACTGTGCTCTGACATCATGATTGAGAGCTGTGATTGACAGGTTCTCTGTGCGAGGTAGTCACTGAAGCACCAGCGGACTTTTTCATAAGGTTGACTATGTGGCTAGTAGTTGTATTTACCTTATTTTAACAAGGTTCTGCAATCAGCAGACATCACTAGAGAAGAACGAAGCAGACAGAGGCCACTTAATGAAAGTGCGGGGCGTGTGCTTGCGTTTGATTCAGCGCGAATGAGGGCGCGGCCTTGATTTTGCGGCTTTACTTCCTGCTCACGACTGCTCATGACTTGTCCCGAAACACGCAAGTGCGCAGACTCAGGTCCCAAGATGTCAGTGTCATATCGAGACACTGGCGGCTTCAGTTCTCTCTGATGGAAAAGAGTGAAGGGCGTCGTTCATCTTTTTTTACAGTCTATGTTCTTAATACTTTGAGTAATGATAAAGGATGGAGCAAGATTTGTTTGACAAACTTTAATGTTGCATCATTTTAGTGCTCAAGGTAACGTATGGACATTTTGCACAATTTTTAAAAATACTTTTTATTTTGTAAAATATATTTTTAAAACTTTTTTTTTTTAATAATGAGAATTAAGATGTCTACACTTTAAAAAAATGTAGGGTTGTAAAACACCCAGCAACCCAGTGCTGGGTGGTTTTGACTATGTTGCTGGAATAAAATTAACCCAAATTAGGTTGGAACTTGGAATTAAAATCACACATAATTACTGGAGTAACAACACAGGCAACAGTAATAATCACAAGGTGAACATTTAGCAAGAACACTCAGAAATGAACAAAAAATATAGGTAAAAACAACAATAAAAGAGTAGATTCAAGTGACAACTTAATGGTTATACAGTTAAATGAAATTGCTTTTTAAAAGTGTGATATTTAATAACTTGCGTTTAAGAATAAATTTGACCATATTTTTGTTTATTTTTCTCAAAATCATCAAAATACACAGACTGAAATACCACTTGAAAGACGAAATGAGAATGAAATCCTTCCAGTTTTAAAAGAACAACGTTCCTTGCTGCAGTCACTTTCAAAGTTCTCTATCTCTCCTGCGCAGCGGCATGTTGCCAAAATTTTCTGACAAGGAGTGTGTTATTAAAATATATAAAAAAGGAAAAAATCTTATTTGTAAATGGACCCATATATTCAGACATATTTTTTGGTTTGGTCAACTTTTATTCTCCTTTACTATGTTAACTAATACATCATTTTCGCCTCCACATGAGAGGACACGCCTCTGGTTGCAGAAATGTATTTGTGTCTGTGAAATGTCTAATTTTATGATGTGTGCCTCAAGAACAGCAAGGAGGCAGATGGAAATCCTCCCTTCTCCTGTATGTCCTGCTACTAAGTGTGAAAGTCCACCATGTTTAATTATTGACCAGACAGAATGTTGTCTCCTCCATCATGCACGCACACCTCTGTCCCAGTCCTTATCCTCACTTCCTCTGTTCCTCTCCCTCCCCCGTTCCTCCTCCCTTCTTTAACCTTACTGGCGTCCTCCAGGAAGTTCTCCTTACAAATTGACTCTGGCTCTTCAGCAGCTGTGTATTTGTGTGTTTACTTTGCCTTTGGTATGCATTGTTGTGTTTGGACTTTGAAGTTTAGATAATTTAGTGATGTGTCCTACAGTCTTAACGCCATTGTGTAATCCCATATGGACGACTTCTGTGTGTGTGTGTGTGTGTGTGAGAGAGAGTGTGTTAGCGCCTGTCACATGGCAGCAGTGTCTACAATAGAGTCGATGTAATTAGAATTCAGACTGCAAAGCGCCACTGTCGCTGTCATGTTTAATTCAAGAGTCACTCCCAGCATGTGTGTGAGAAGACAGAGAGGAGAGGATCATAGAGAGCTGAAGTGAGCGAGAGAGAGAGAAAGTTATAGTTAACATGAATGTGAGAGTGCTTTTTAAGTTAATTACTTCCTTAAGGAAACAGTTTACCCAAGATGAAAATTCTGTCATTATTTACTCACCCTCATGTAATTTCAAACCCATAAGCTATTAGGTTTTCTATGGAACACATTTTAAATAATGTATTGTGTTTCTTCTTTATGTAGCCATAAGTGAAATTGGTCAAAGGTGACTGTAGACATTTACAATATTACTAAGGATTTCTATTTTAAATAAATGCTGTTTTCATACATCAAAGAATCCTGGAAAATATTTAGCAGTACAGCTGTTTTAAACATGATAATAGGAAGAAATGTTTCTTGATCAGCATAGAATGAAGGATTTGTGTGACACGTCCCTCAGAATCCATGTGTATCAACGCCAAAATAAATCTGCTGCAGTCAAGTGCAAGTGTACCAACACGTGACATAAGTTGGGGTTCTCCGAAAATTCCTGATTTAGTTACAGTTATTATTTCTATGAGAAATGTAAGCATTTTTTACAAGCTGGAATCTCATAATTACGGTAATTCCAACATGGTGTGAATGCACCATAAATTGGCTGATATTGGAAATTTTATTGTGCTTGCTTATTATTTTCTCCTGATTTTACATTAAGATTACATTTGTGTCATCTAACACTCACAATCTTTAAAAACAAAAAATAATATATTGACACAGTTAAATATAATTTTTAGAAAATCTTAAAATTAGCAAACACTAGGGGATGCACCGATACCGGTATTCGGGTATCGGCCTCAATACCACATTTTTTAAAGTAACTCGTATCCGTCAAAGTCCCCAGATCGGGATCGAAACCACGGTCTGAGAAATGGGTTAATCACAGCGCGCCAGTGCCCGCCCAGGCCCCGGCTGCAGCTCAGAGCGGGGAGAAGGCGAGGCGAGACGAGACCTGTCAGCCGCGTGGACCAAGTCGGTACTAAAAAATGTAAACGTCACGGTACCAAGTCCCGGTGGGTACCGAATCCTGGATTCAAACCCAGTTCCGTTTGACATGCATGCACGAAGGGCGTGAAGTTGCGTCATCATCCATGAAAGCGCTGAGACATGGCGACCGGCGGCGCTGCTGATGTGTGTCTGTGTATACTAAACTGCAACACGACTGTTTAAATATGAAACCTGCATGTTCTGCTTGTCTCTGTGTGAATGAACAGTGCAGACGCGCGGTTTCATTTAACGTTAGCTACCTTTACACACACACCTAAAGCCTCGAGTGACGCCCTCGCTGTTCTCCTGTCTCTGCTGCCTCATGATATGATGACACTGATTCATGATTTCATCTCGAGTCAGTCTAATCTCATGAGTAACGGTAGGTATTTTACCGTTTCATTTGAGAAAAACGATCGTCATATCATTTCTTTCTACTAGGTGTTTCTCAATGTCAAGGATACTTCCCTTTGACATTGAGAAACGCCCAGTGTCTATGTATCAGACACGCACAGAAACTCAAAGGTCTTCACGGCAACCCATCAAAATGAAAGTTTGGGAAGAAATTGACAGAAATAATTATATTAGGCTACTGTACAATGAGATTTAACTGACGTGCTCCATTAATCAAAATTGCTACTACTAATAATGTGTGCATAAGGTTGCTTTTTCTCTTGATTTTTTATAAAGCAATATTTCTCAATATCATCAATATTTTCGTATAAACAGCATGTAGCCTTCAATGCTTTCAATAAATGTACCATCATAAATCATTGCCATCGAATTGATTTTTTATTTACACTATTTGGGAAAAAAAGAATATATATATATATATATATATATATATATATTAGTGCTGGCGGTTTGACCAAAATTGATATCACGGTTTTTTTCAAAATCATAACGGTTTTCTGGTTTTCGGTTTTTTTTTATTTATTTTTTATGCATAGTCAGGTGTTCAATGCATTTTCTACTGGTTAAGAGAGGAATTACTGCAGTAAATTGACTTAGGATGGTCTATTTTACTGTCATTGGTGAATATTGTAGAATAATTCCACACTCAGTAATACAGGTTTGCATGGCCTCAGAAAATGATGCTGTTGTTTACAAATAAGAGCCATTCATGATTCTAATGAAGTGAGGAATCAAAATGCAAAGACAACTGCAGTCAAAATACAGAACTTTTATTTTAAACAACACAATTAGAACAACTTGGAATACTTTTGCTAGTTCAAGTACAAATCCAGGAACATTACGTGCATTCAAGTAAATATAAAGGAAATCTTGTCTTGCATTGCTTTTGAGGTCTATTAAAGAAATTAAAACAAAATTATGCAACTTGCATTAGTTATTCCTTCAAAAGTATTGCTTCGAAACCAGAACAAACATAAAATAAATATAAAGTGCTAACTTACTTGGCACACAGGATTATCCTGTATAATGGAAACAATATTTGGCTTAACTTTCTTTAGCTTTCCCTGTGTTACATGCTGATGTGGAGGGCGCTAAATCCGCGGCTGATTTAATACATTCTTGATATTCCAAGACATGTTTGCGGCTAAGGCGCTGGAGCAATTTGCTTGTGTTGCCGGGTCATTCTCCCCAGCGGAGAACTTTAGCCGACAGCACTTACATAAAATGGTTGTTTGGTCGTACGTCGGATTTTTGGAAAACAAAAACCTCCAAACAACAGACCCGGCTCCTCTTTGGCACAAGTTCTTCTTCGGTGTCATCACTGTCATGTTGTATTAATTCTTCAGCATCCATCGTCCATGTAACGTAACAGAGCGCTGCTGTTTGTTTAGCACTCGTCAGTGCTCAGTAGTGCAACGGTAAAGGGTCGCCTGAAACAGTGTCGCGCACTCTATGGTCGCGCAGCGTAACGGTTCGTTCCGAACGTCTGTGTAATTAAACCGGTATGGCGGTTTATTCAAAATCAAAATTCGTGATCGAAAATATAGAACCGGTTTTTCGGTTTAACCGGTTTACCGCCCAGCACTATATATATATATATATATATATATATAATGAAATAAAATATAATTAAATAAATTAGAAAATAGTTAAAACTGATTTTAAATCATGTTTTTTTTATTAAGTACTCGGTATCGGTATCGGCGAGTACTGAAATGCAAGTACTCATACTCGTACTCGTTTTCCAAAAGTGGTATCGGTGCATCCCTAGCAAACACTGTTGCACACTGCGGGGAAAAGGATCATAATCTACAAAAATCGACAAAAAACAAGGAACATGCAAGAACATCAGTTTCAGTGCAAACTGCAAATTGTTCAAAGGGCTTTAAACGATTCCAGGCGATGAATAAGGGTCTTTTTAAGTGAAACGATCAGTACTTAAAGAGTAACTAAACACTTAACCAACTTTTTTTAGTTAATGATCTGTAAGAATGGAGCTTCATAAATGCTGTTCATTGATTCGAGTACATTCTTTGACAATTGGCAATAAAGTCTTTTAATTTTCAAATATATGGTGTAAAACGTCTGATTGCTGCCCTCTTCAGGTTAAACGGAAAGCTCCTGCAGCAGGGTACTCTCTGACGTAGCGAACTCTCTGACACTACTCTGTCACGCCCTTGGTGCGAGCTCACCACGCCCTTGGCAGCCCCTGGTATAAAAGCATCTGGTTCCGTCAAAACTACTCTAGCGAGTCAGGAGTTGGATTTCTGAGTATTTAAAACGATCAGGATAGCATCATGAGAACCCGAACTCGAAAGATGGACTAATCATTTCTCTTTCCGGTGCTGACAGCATAGACTATACGGGACTGACAGGAAGAACGAAGACTCGGACCCGGCCGAACTTGTAGACTCGAAGAGATGAACTAATCTTTATTCTTTCCAGTACTGCTGTGCTATATCGCACGGCCGCTTCCTTCGGCGCCCATGTTATGGTGTCGTTCACACCAGACGGCGGAGCGCCGCGGCGAGGCAGCAGCCGGCCCGCGCCGTGAAGTGCCAGTTTCGGCGTCTAGTCTCATCTTCTCGCGAGCCGTCAGTGATCCGCGTCAATTCCGGAAAGGAAGTTACACCAAGTACACACTCTGACCATCGGTAAATGTAATCAATATTTTCGTAAGTAGCCTACTAGATGTTTTGGAATATTTAACATGACATTTTAATTATATAATGATGAAATGAACGAAATGTATTCCGATAAAAGATTAGTTCATTTTGCTGAATCGAGACTCAAAGATCCGAGTCAGTAAAATGATCCGAAACTTCCCACCACTACAGCTGTCAATTAATCCGTCACTGCGGGTCTCATGTGCACGCTCCCCGCTGAGCCCCGCCTTTGGCTCGTCCCCTCTGTCTTCGCTGGGGTCTGCCCACTTTTTTAGCATTTTTCAAATTTTGCCAGTGGGTGGAGTCAGGCTTTGACCAGGGGTTTAGTTACACTTTAAAAAAAAAAGTTTAAGTTTTATAAGCTCAAATGCTCGCCTTGCTCTGTTCTGTGATGCGTGTTCGTGACTTTCTGTTCGAACTCGGTTATCAAAATGAACAAATCTTTTTTTGAGTCATTTGGTTCATTCAATGAACGAATTGAAAAGATTCGTTCATTTTGATGAACGAGTTCGAACAGAAGAGTCACACAACAGAGCAAGGCGAGCATTTGAGCTTATGAAACTTAAACATTTTTTTTAAATGGCCGATCGTTTCGCTTGATAAGACACTTATTCATCGTCTGGAATCATTTAAAGCCCTTTCAACAGTTTGCAGTGTGCACTGAAACTGTCTTTTGGACCTTGAACCGTTTGGTGCCCATTAAAGTGCATTATATGCAGAAAAATCCTGGAAGGTTTTCATCAAAAACCTTAGTTTATTTTCGACTGAAGAAAGAAAAGACATGGACATCTTGGATGACATGGGGTGAGTAAATTATCTGCAAAAGTTTTTTTAAAAGTGAACTACTCCTTTAAGTCAAGTCAAGTAAATTTATATAGCACTTTTCACAATATAGACAAGTTTTCCGGGCACTTCCGCTTTACTTCCTGATTCTGCCAAGAACTTCCGACACAGGCTGAGTAGTAGTGTAAACATGGCTTTGGAATGGCATCATTCGACTGAAAATATTGTTGAAAATGGTGTTTTGACCATTCCGCATCCAAGTAAGGTAACATCATGGGCATGTCGATATGGTCTGTATCGCCGGACCTGGACGTTCCTGTAGCCATGCAGCCGCCGTGCTTTGGAAGGTACTTTAGCCCATCTTATGCTTGTATTAAGATGTTTGTATGTATCCTTGTGCTAATCTATAACAGAACACGAAGAGTAATAAAAATAAAAAGTAATCCACTCTAGCCTGCCTGCACTAAAAGCATGCTTTAACCCTTCAAAGTCGACTGACGCTCTCAGAGCGCGCACCCCTGACATATCTAATAATAGCTTCGGAATGGATAAAGGTATTGACTTACTTTTTTTCTATGGAAAAGCTGACATTCGTCTGCGTAATAATGAGTAGACTGTGTTGACTTCCGCGAATGATAAGATCCACATTGGCGCCTTGTAGATGGTTGATGGTCAACATTCAGCAATCGCCACGAGTTGTTACAACCGCGAACAGCACAATATGTCCCGGAGCCGTGTCGGCGTGTAACACCATCAATAGTTTACTTTTTCTGCACGCTGAACCAAAGACAGTAAAAGACGCTAACCGGAAGTCGTTGGCAGAGCGAAGGCTAATGGTGGCCCGCCTATTTCACTCAGGAAACTTGTCTATAGATTGCATCAAAGCAGCTTCACAGTATCAATCAAAACATAATAACAATGTTCGTTTCTTAGTGGAAAAACATCCATGTTTGGTAAAGCTGATCAATGGTATTACTGATTGGTTAATTCATTTGAGTATCCCCAACTGAGCAAGCCTAAGGCAACCGTGGCAAGGAACCGAAAAACTACCTATGGTGACCCAATGGAGAAAAAAATAATTTAACCTTGTATATTCTTTAAGATGACACAAACTGATTGACAAACATTTGTGTGGAATATTTGTGCTCTTGCTGACTAGCATGGAAGTTTTCACATATGCAAATTTGTTGTTTTAGAGTCTGACTTAAAATAGTCAATGCAAATCTCATTCAAATAAACCTCGACCATAAGCTCATGCTGCTCAAAAATACCAGCTGACCACTGCAGGTCATCACAGAAAGAATGATATGACTGTGTGTGTTTATGTATGTTATAATACAGGTATCCAGCCATGTGTTTTTCTGCCCTGGTTTTCTGTGATAAGCCTGTTGAGAGGAATCTTCTTTCTCTCTCTGTCTGCCTGTTTTCCATGCGTACTTGTCTTTTCACTGTTTGCATGCCCTCTTGCTCTTGCTGTATTTCCTCCTCTGCTCTTTTCTCTAAAATATAGCTATGGTTCCCGTCGGTGAGCAACAGAGACCACAGCTTTTCTATCCTGTCATTAGAAATCTTAAATTAGGTATCTGTGCCTTTTTGTTTTCAAAACACTTACTTCCCTACTTCTGCCCTATACTTGCAAATGATTTATCAAACTGCCCAGACCAGGCAGCATTACACACCTTTAGACAGTGTTGTTCATGAGTGCTTATATTAGGCCTGATTAATATTTCAAGCCTTTCCGTAAATAAGAGCATCAAATCCAGGCCCACATGGAATTGACACAAGTTTTCATTTATTGTGCAGCAAGGTTATTATAGTTTTGCATTTTTCATTAGTTTTTATTTTTATTTCGTTTTGAATTTTTATTTTCAAATACAGTTTAGTTTTTATTAGTTTTAAAAGTGGGTTTACTAGTTTAGTTTAGTTTCTAGTTTTTGAAAATGCTTAGTTTTAGTTTAGTTTTTATTAGTTTTAGTGTTAGTTTTAGTTTTTTTTGTGTAGTTTGGGTTATTTGTCAGGGGCAAGGTTGTAAAAGGTCAGAAAAAGAATTATAACTCAACAAAAACATCATACAATTTTAAAAATATCTATTCAACATTAAAATCAGTACATAAAATGTAGCCTACAATGTGAAATTCCTTTACCGTACCAACAAACATATCTTATAAAAATCCCACAGCTTTATAATTTTCACACCAATCACAAGATTTTGACAACAATCACACCGCAAAACAGCTATACAGCATAGTTCAAAACAAAATATAATGAATAATTTCTGAACATTGACTCTGAGTCATTATTTACATGTTTCTCATGTTTTGAACATGTGTGTGTGTGCGTGTGTGTGTGTGCATGTGTGCGCGCGCCCATGTGTGAGAGACGGAGGGAGAGCATTACAGGGAAATGAAATGCAGCTGAACGAATACACTGCGTGTTTTAAATAGCGTAAAAATTAAAGACACAAAGACGAAAACTAAGGACATTTGCTCTATAATTTTATTTTATTTTAGTTAGTTTTGCAAACACACTTTAAAGTTTTAGTTAGTTATAGTTTTTTTGTAATGGCTCATTTTTATTTTAGTTAACGACAATGTTTTTTCCCATCTAGTTTTCGTTTTTTCGTTAGTTTTCGTTAACGATTATAACCTTGTTGTGCACTGCTGTACACATTTTGTAAGGTTGTCACGAGTTCTCTGCTGGTCAAAATACCATCATATGTAGGCTACGCACACACATTGAGTGCATTTAGCCCAGTACGCAGCATTGTTTTAGATATTCTGTCGAAACGAAATATATGCAAAAAAATCTGACCAATCAGGTTTTGAAAATATCCCTGGGCTTTTAGGTTGAATATCTTCAAGTTTGGTGTCAAAATGCCACCGTGAACACTACTAAATGGTTTTATTTTTGGTCAGGACCGAGCGAACCGAACTAATGTGAACTTACCTATTGTATTAATAATACAATAGTTGTATTTACATTACAACTGTAAAATTACAATGCTGATATACAGCTGATATACAGCTGTCTTAATTTTGTTCTTTTTCTAAAATTACACTGTCAAACTTATTTTTACAGAAAACAACATGGAGCCCTTTAAGTGTGCAGAACTAACACTGTCCTGTATTGAGACATTCAGATATTCTTCTTGCTTAAATTCATGAATTATGTACATTTTTATTTTCAACTTTTCACATTGTTATGCTGAAACTATAGTTTGAAATACTAAAAAACTATTACATTTGTAAATGTAAAATATAAACATACTTCCAGACATTTGGCTACGGATCATAATGCATTTTCATTCTGTGGAAAAGATCAATTTTAACATTTTGATAATACCGTAACTCCCTACTGGCCATCCATTTAAGCTGGGGCCACACTAAAAGATATTTAAAATCTTTTTCAAAATGTGAGAGACCACAAACATGGTGATAAGAAATCCTTGATTTAACCGTTTTGTGTGAAGTGCCGTGATGTGACCAGGAAAGCACACTACACACTAACAGATTCCATTCACAAACAAAGTTTAAAGTGGCTTTAAAGTAAACAAATGTGGTGGACGACTGACAAGAAGAATTGGCGCCTATAGTTTATGGACTGTTTTAACAGAAAATTTGTGGTGGGGAGAAAGGAAAAAGTCATGGAGACGGTGAGAACATGGACATGGACGCTTTCTGATTGGGTATTGTTTCATTCCATATGATAATCTCCATTTGTTCACACGTCCTCGGGGTTTCCCCACACAACATGATTTCTGATCTGAGATAAGGGTGGCTCTCACTGTTCTTTAGAGCAGATCTGTTCTTCAGAGCAGATTCAGTCACTTATGTCTAGTTCAGACTACACGACTTTAAGCGTCGGCAGATCGCTGTGCTGTTCAGACTACAGAGACTTACTGTCTGGCGTTCTTGAAGTCATTGTGGTGTTCACACTACGTAAATGATTCTCATCTGGGGGTCACATACTACACAAGAGGACACCAACTAACGCCTCTGTCCCCAAACCACTTTTTGTC
Organism: Hybognathus amarus; assembly: GCA_030378365.1. Classification (NCBI taxonomy): domain Eukaryota; kingdom Metazoa; phylum Chordata; class Actinopteri; order Cypriniformes; family Leuciscidae; genus Hybognathus; species Hybognathus amarus. The sequence goes on along the minus strand of JAQIUQ010001820.1, from coordinate 21,172 downwards.
ATGAAAAAACACGCGAGAAGTGCAACTGAAAATGACATGAAACAAAACGCCAAACAGGAGTTGTTTATTTGAAAATGGGCGTCGGGAAGAAATTTGCGCTGGAATTAGCCCAGTTAGCGCAAGCTGTTTGCGTGATGATCTGTTCCGAAAACTGCCTAAAAAAGGAAAAAAAACATGGGTAAAAAAATGGATCAGCACAGCGGGCAGCAGGGATTGTCTATGCTACAGACAGAGTTGGAGTTGAGTAATAATAATAATAATAATAATAATAATTCATTACATTTATATAGCGCCTTACTGGACACTCCAAGTGCTTCACATAGAGGGGGAATCTCCTCAACCACCACCAATGTGCAGCATCCACCTGGATGATGCGACGGCAGCCATATTGCGCCAGAACGCCCACCACACACCAGATTACTGATGGAGAGGAGACAGAGTGATGAAGCCAATTGGTATATATGGGGATGATTAGGAGGCCATGATTGTCAGAAGCCACTTGGCCTCTTGACTGGGCAAATTTGGCCAGGATGCCGGGGTTACACCCTACTCTTTCGAAACATCCTGGGATTTTTTGTGACCACAGAGAAGTCAGGACCTCGGTTTAACGTCTCTTTCGAAGGACGATGCTCTTTGACAGTATAGTGTAAAAAGTAGCTGCCGGCTCATGTTGTGGTTTGACATGTTGCTGCTACCGTTTTCCTTTCGGTGACCTCAACCCATGCCTTGCTCTCTCATTGGCTGTAGCTTGTCGGGACACTTGACACCACAGGATGTTGAGTCGGCCGATAGCTCCAGTTATTTAAGATGCTAGATATGTGTCTGGTCGGCGAGGCTTCAGCGAGCGTATTTGATGTGTCGTTGATTAGTTCACACATAAAAATTATTGAGCACTGATCACCCACTGATTTGGCCCCGATCACAGCCCGACTTGTCGGCAATCTCATTGATTTGCAAATCTGGCTTAAATCGGGCTTAAACTCCTGTAGTGTGAATTGGCATTAACACATTTCACACCATTGGGAAATCTAAAATAATATGTAGAACCATCAAAATAAATGGGACTTTACCTAGGATTGTTGTAAGGGGAGAAATCGGCCCATAATTGGCCCGAATATCTTGTAATGTGTGGCCAGCATCAGGCTGTTTGTAATGTGTGGCCAGCATTAGGCTGTTCCCTTTCAAGGGAACTTCGAGCTGCATTGTCAAACGCGATGGGAACGCTCTGCGTGATTGCGTCGTGAAGCGTCTGTACAATCAGTCCAATGAGAGAGTAGGACGTCAGGTGACGTCATCGACCAGGAAACTATAAGCACCCTTGAGATCAGAGCGCGACAGCTTCTGTAGCCTTCAGCAAGCGATCTCTGTACTCTGTCCTTGTCTATTTATTGTTGTTTGTCAAAGCCCAATATATATCACTATCTATATTTATGGCAAGATTATAGACGGTGTGTGGTTCCCTGCACTCGTTACATCACGGGTGGGGACACATATCAGCTATTTGTTGCAATGTTTGGGAGTGGAGCATGCCAGCAGTCAGTTCTCGAGGGAGCTGACTGGGCATTGCGAGGACGGTCCACTCCCGCCGGGCGTTCTCCGAGGAGGACGGTTCGGCTCGCGTTCCCCGCGCGGGTCTCTCTGTTGCCGAGGCACCGGAGACGACTCGCATTTCCGGGCTTCGCAAATGGATCTGACAGCGGGGGTTGGGACCGGGTCAGCTCTATCTCAGCTTTCACATGCCAGATCTAGTGTGAATGCGATTTCCAGTTCCGAGGAATTGATATCGTTAGTGTTTTGTTTTAAAGGAAAAGAGTACAAAACAAATAAAAATGTTAAGAGAAAGGCAGATGTTTGGGTTTAAATGAATAAATAAATAAGTCAGCTCATATCTCTGCTGAATAAAGAGGAGCTTTTAAAAGGAGGTTTTATTTGTGCTTTTGCCAGTTAAAAAATGTACTGGCTAGCTGAACATTATGAGATTGAAAATAAAGAAGAGTTTTTAGATTAAATTTATCTTAAAACAAGAAAACTCTATCTCAGCCTCCTCGTCGGGGTTTGTATTTTATGTGTTTAATTCCCAGATGTCTAGTAATGTTTGGGTATTAAGTATTATGGTATTTCAGTGCCTCGGGTTAAAGAGACGTTTGCGAGCTTTCTCTCCCGAGTCGGTGTCATCGTTATTAACCCCGACGTTACCCACCAGCCATCTTAAATAATGAATATATTTTTATTAGGCAGCCCTGGTGGGTATGGAATGAGTGTGAGGAGCGACTCTCTGAGGAAGGTCGCAGCGCTGCCAGTTCGGTTGTTCCCGCTGGTGGCCACAGTATTATATATATGTGTATATATATGTTTTTCCGATATGAAGATAATGGGAAAATAAAGATATAAATATGTCTGTTCTTCTGGACACTCCGCTTTCAAGAAAACTATGAAATAATCCATTCAGCGGTGTTCCAGAGGTTTCTTCCTCACCAATGTTCCTGAGACTGCTGGACGAGAGCAGTCTCGGCCTATTAAGCTCCTCGCAGCACAAGGTGCAATACAGAACAGTCTAGCTAGTTAGAGATATGCAAGATCTGAGGACTGTTTTATTTCTAAAAAAGCTTGGACAAAGGAGAAGCCCTGACGCCGAGGCGGTCAGGCTTCTAAGGGTGGTCTCCTCTGGGGTAGGGACGGTTTTGAGAAATCGTTTCTCCTCAGCGCCCTTTGGGGTGCGACTCTCTGAGGAGGGTCGCAGCACTGCCAGTTCGGTTTCCCTGTCGGTTCGCCGTTTCAGGGCACCAAGGTCTCAGTGTCCCCAAACGAGCCTTAAAAACGGCAGTCATTTCGGTTTCCTTGCCGGTTCGCCGTTTCAGGCGCCGAGGTGCCTGCTTTTTCCAACGGTTCTCCGAGGAGGGTCGTAGGAACTAAGCTAGTTAAGAGGTAGGCAAGATCTGAGGACTGTCATCATCTCTAATAAAGCTTAGACAAGAAGTCCTGTCGCTAAAAATGAAGCTATCAGGCTTCTGAGGGCTCCTCCAGGGCAGGGACGATTTTGAGAAATCGTTTCTCCTCGGCGACCTCTGGGGTGCGACTCCCTGAGGAAGGTCGCAGCGCTGCCAGTTCGGTTGTTCCCTGCCGGTTCGCCGTTCAGGGCACCGAGGTGTCAGCGTCCCCATACGATCCTCCGAGGAGGGTCGTAGAGCGGTCAGTTCGGTTGTTCCCTGTCGGTTCGCCACTTCAGGGCACCGAAATGATTGTTCAAGCAAATCCAGAGGCCAGTCTTGAGAGACTGGTTCCCCTAGTAGAATTTCTGGCAGCGTGGAAACTACTGCCACACATTTCTCAGTGGGTCCTGCACACTATAGAAAAGGGTTTCAGAATTCAGTTCGGTTCTCGTCCACCCAGATTTCTAGGGGTCCTCCTCGTAGTGGTGGACCCGAGCAGGCTTTGGTTATGGAGCAGGAAGTATTGACACTTCTGTAAAAGGAGCTGTAGAAGGGATTCCTCCTCCAAGCAGACACCATTACTTCATTGTGAAAGAGGATGAGGTGTTGCGTCCTACTCTAGACCTGTGTCAATTAAACAGCAGGTTTCAGAATATTAAGTTCAATATGCTTACGCTAAATATGATTGAGTCACAGATTCAGTCCGAGGACTGGTTTCTCTCAATAACTTAAGGGACGCTTACTTATCTTTCCATCTTCATCACAGGAGGTTCATGAGGTTTGCTTTCGGGGGCGAAGCATACCAATATCGGGTTCTCCCATTCAGCCAAGGTTTCTCATTTAAAGATATTGGGGGTTGTTGCTCAACGCCAAGAAGAGTGTGCTCTGAGGACCACTTTTCTAGGTGTAGCCTTTTACAGCAGTAAATGTGGTATATATCATGGCAGCTGCGTCCAATGTAATTACATTTGGCCTTCTGTACATGAGACCCATGCAGTGATGGCTCAGGACCAAGGGGTTTTCTCCGAGGAGAAAAACGTTTTTTGCATGATCAAGGTCACGCGGCTTTGCCTTCGTGCTTCGGTCTTGTGGAAGAACCTTGGTTCCTCGCCCAGGCCCACTGTTGGGGGCTTCTTGTCGACGCATAATGTTATCGACGGATGCTTCCCTCACAAGTCGGGGGGTATATCTAGGCCAGTTACTCACTGTCAAGCATTTTTTAGACAGGTGGCTCTCATGGCAGCTGTGTCCAACGTAGTTACTTTTGGCCTTTTGTACATGAGACCCATGCAGTGATGGCTCAGGACCAAGGGGTTTTCTCCGAGGAGAAAAACTTTTCGCATGATCAAGGTCACGCGGCTTTGCCTTCGTGCTTCGGTCATGTCAAGAACCTTGGTCCCTCGCCCAAGCCCAGTTTTGGGGGCTTCTTGTCGATGCATAATGCTATCGACCGATGCTTCCCTCACAAGTTGGGGGTGATCATGAGTGGTCGCTCGGCGAATGGTACTTGGCAGGACCATCTACCTTTAGCACATAATTGGCTAAAAGTGATGGCGGTATTCTCGAAAATCTCAATACTTCCCGCCAGACCCAAGAGGTCACTATGTGTTTGTCCTTTCTGATAAAACACTGATGGTCTCGTATATCGGAGCAGATATCCTGTTGAGGCAGGGGCTGAGGCCCAGGGAATGGAGACTCACCCCGAGGTGGTGGAGCTTCTTAGGGAGAACTTTGGTCAAACTAAAGTCAGTCGACATTTCACATCGTTGGTACAATGCATTGCTCTATTTGGACTGGATGTGATGTATTAGGTGTGGTTAACACTACACCGGTACGCATTTCCCGATATCTTTGCTCCCAGGAGTTCACCCTCATTTGGAGTTTGGATACTGTGGCTTGGCCTCTGAGGGGGCCCGACTCATAGAATCCTGTCTCTCGACTGAGGTCGTTGAGACCATTCTCCAATCCAGAGCTCCTTCCACGAGAGAAACTATATGCATTGAAATGGAAATTATTCTCCATCTGGTGTGGTGAACATCACCAAGATCCTGTTAACTGCCCTGTTGGTACAGTTCTTGATTTCTTGCAAGACCGTTTCTCTGCTGGATTATCTCCTTCTACCTTAAAGGTTTACGTGGCGGCTATATCGGCCTACCACACCCCTCTGGGGGTGCTTCTATCGGAGAGATCCTCTAATTACTAGTTTTTCTCGGTGGTACATGAGGTTGAGACCTGCACTGCACTCAGAGCACCGGCTTGGGATTTGGCCATTGTACTTGAGTACATTGTACTTTTGGCTCCCTTTGAGCCCATTGAAGAGGTTTCAGAAAAATTCCTCACTTTGAAACATTTCTCCTTGCTGTTTCATTTATCGGAGATTCAGGAGATTTACATGCCCTGTCGGTTGCTCCTTTATGCCTGGAATCTGCACCGGGTATGGTGAAAGCATTTCTATACCCTAGACCGGGTTATACTCCTTAGGTCCCATTTAATGTTGGGGGCCTTATAGTGCTGCAGGCCTTTTATCCTCCACCTTTTAATACCCCAGATCAGGAACGATTGAACCTGTTATGTCTAGTTCGGGCATTAGATGCCTACATTCACAGAGCTGCCCTGTGGCGTAAGTCTGAACAATTATTTGTCTGCTTTGGGTCACTCAAGAAAGAGTCCCCTGCATCTAAACAGGTTATGAGCAAATGGATAGTCGAGGCTATATCATTGGCTTATGAAGCGGCTGAACCTTGCCCTAGGATGAAGCTTTCACCTATGGCTGTTCGGGCCCATTCTACTAGAAGTATGGCAGCCTCTACGGCCTTTATTCCGAGTGTTTCCCTTCTTGATATTTGTAATGCGGCAGGATGTCCTCTCCGCATACATTTGTCAGATTTTATGACCTTGGCCTCTCCACTTCTGGGGCTAGGTTGCTTGCTTCTTAGTGTGCGCAAGGACTTCACACAGAACGGGCATTTCTCAGCATGGCGTAGTGGGTATGGGGTTCCCATCGCGTTTGACAACGCAGCTCGAAGTTCCCTTGAAAGGGAACGTCTCAGGTTACGTATGTAACCCTGGTTCCCTGAGAGGGAACGAGAGCTGCGTTCGCCTGCCATACTTCCTGCATGCCCTGACCGACTTGCTTCAGGCCTTTCACAGAAGCTGTCGCGGTCTGATCTCAAGGGTGCTTTATAGTTTCCTGGTCGATGACGTCACCTGACGTCCTACTCTCTCATTGGACTGATTGTACAGACGCTTCACGACGCAATCACGCAGAGCGTTCCCATCGCGTTTGACAACGCAGCTCTCCGTTCCTCTCAGGGAACCAGGGTTACATACGTAACCTGAGACGTTTCCCTTACCTATGGCCTACATCTCTGCAGCCCTTTATGGAAATTGAATCATCACCCTTTATGATTGATCACATGATGACAGAATTTTCAATTTGAACTGAAGCAAAAGCCAAAATAGTTATTAAATTAACACGTATAGCGTTTTGAGTGCATTTGACTTTTGATTCCATCTGGCCTACTCATATCCCATTCATTTATACTGTGACTACAATGCAGAAACATGCCCCTTGTCCACAAACAAAACCAAGCTTTGTAGTCAGTTTATCATGCACACCCAAATCAGGCATGTGTCCAAACCAGGCATGACAAGATAAGGTGATAAAATCTTTTCGATTTCCATCTTTTTGTTTTAACTGGCTGTGACCTTAACAACACATTGGCTAGCTGTGTCTATTTGCATATATCTGTCCTAAATAATATGTGAAATTGTATTTAGTGTGTCCCAATTCATATTTTATTGACTTTGACTAATGGTACACAGATGCTTTTTTGTTTCGAAATGTGTGCCCTTACTTTAATTTTCAGCTAATATTACCCACTCACCCTTGTGCAATAGAAGATGAACCTAAAGAATATAACCATAGTTACATAAGTCTGGGTTGAGAATATTATTTTATAACATGGGTCATTCTTGATTTTAATTGTTTTTTATTTTGATAAACTGATATTGATTTCTAAATTCAAAGAATCAACAATCGAATCTTTAAGTTGATGCTGTTTTCAGTTGATAGGTGAACAGCTCGCCTCCCTTCACAATATGCACATAATTACATTTACCACAGAAAAGCCTTTCAATCACCATTATACCTTGATATAGAAAACAAATTATTGAAACTGCAGCTTTTTGCTAAATAGGCACTATATTTCATATTCATTATTTTTTTACTTAACCTGTTCTTCAATATCAATGTACGTTTGAATAAACCTGTCATGAAAACAAGTTTTTGAATTGTAGTAGAAACACAATTATTCCATTATAAATGTATTATAAAAAACTGCCTTATGTGTGATTTAAATTTTGTTGATTTTTTTTGTATACAAATAAGTTAGAGAAGACAGTTCACTTGAGTATATGTAACAATTGGGGGAAAAAGACTATTGCAGCTTACAATTCATGCCAACTTTAATATTATAGAATTGAACTTAATTGAGTTGAATCTTAAAATTTACCACAAAATCTCATTGGTTCAAAATTCTGCTCTAATTTGCTGTTTATTATACATCAGATGTTCTGATTGGCTATGATTTTTGCCAGGTCCTTCGAGCATTTCGTTTACAGTGAGGATGTATGATGTTTACTAGTGTGACAGCCTGTCAGTCACTTGAGATTGATGCAATAGCAAATGACAACAATCCATCAATTCCCAATGGACAAAATCAATGGACAAAATCCCAATGGACATTAATCTGGTTGTTTAATTCGTACAGTATGTCACAATTCTGTTTCATGCTGACTTTCACCTGTTCTTCAATATTTAATGAATGTTTGAATTAAATGACAGCCAACTTTTAAATGTTTATCATGCAAAAAACAATTGGAGTAGAAACATAATTATGTAACTACAAAGTTAATATAATAATGTTATTATTATAAATAAAATGGCAATGTAAATGTTTTTTATTCAAATAATTTTTACCTTCATTATTACAGTAATGGATTTTTCGTAAGCCTTAGTGGCCAGTGAAATGATTCAGACGTGACTGAAATATTCTAATCCCCTAGATCATGCAAGAATCCACATGTCTATTATGCTGGTTCACCTACATCACACGCTTATGAAACCATGTGTGTGTGTGTTTATGTATTGTAGGTCTTACCAGCTGTACTGTGCTGAGGGATTTCTAATATTATACACCCTGGCAGCAGATTAGCTCTAATCAGGCATCTGCTCAGTCTGCTCTACACTTCAATGAGAGGCTGTAACAATCTTTCCCCTCACACACAAGCATACAGACAAAGAGCTTCAGCATTTGCTGGACAATGTCTGCTTCACAGTGTGCTGCCAACCAAAGGTTGTAATTCAGAGAGAAACCCCAGTATTTGTGTGTGTGTGTGTGTGTGTGTGTGTGTGTTTACATGAAGTCTCAACCGTGGTACAAATAAGGACCTCTAGAGAGTATTAGATCTTCTAGTCAGTCTGATAGTTCTGCTAAACATGTATACTCAGTTTTACTGGGGAAAAGTTATATCCGCATTTTATAAAATATTGAACTATTATTATTATTATTATCCTAAATAATAATTGTGTTGAATCAGTGTTGCTAACGTTTTAAAATTTTCAGTGAATGTAAGTGAGCTATTCTCATTTTCTGATTTTAAATTGTAATTTTGGCCGCCCTAACATGGGTCATACCATTGAAATTACCTGAGCTGTTAAAGTAAATACAGCACGCTAGAAGAACAAAGCAAGAACAAAAAGTGTCTAAAATGCATGTGCTCAGTTCAGTTGAATTGTAAAGTTTGCCCTCTATAACTTAATGCTTTGAAACTGAATATACAAAACAAATTATTTGCTAAAAGGACCACATTTTACAATATAAGCGGCATAACAATAGACACTCGCCACATTTTCTTTCAGAATCACCTTGGTCTAAAACAAAGAAAAAGTTAAATATGGTTTGGCTTACATATCTATTCATTATAATTCAGTTCAATAAAATGAAGCAATATCATTAAGAAAGAACTAACATGAAATAACAAAGGGCAAAAATACTTTTACAAATGAACATTAACCAAGATAAACAAATGTGTCAAAAATATATACATTAATTTGTGATATTTCATTTAAAATGCAGTACATGTTAAATTGTTATGTTTACAACCTTGTTATAAAGTGTTTAAAATCACAAGATCATAAAACAGCAATTATACACTGTAAAAGCATTATCATTTTCCCCCACCACTTTTGGAGTAGTGGTGCTTGCCTCTTGCCTTTAACTTGCATTTTGCAGGGTTAATGTTATTGATTTAATCGATTATTCATTGCAGTTGCAATCGACTATGGAAATTCTTGAAAATTTCTCAAATGGCAACACACTATAACTGATTCAGTTGTCACAATTTATATAATTAACTGAAAGCATCACAATGTGAACTCAAATAGCACACATTTATCGATGAGTAAACATTAAGTAGCAGAACTGATGACACCTATCATACAACGTCTCAACATTTATCCATTATCCATTTATCCCATTTATCCATGACAACGCCTCAACAATCTCAGGATAATATAAATAGGGCCACAGGTGATTTATATGCTTTAGAAAACGGATCCTGACACTAGAAAGAGTGCTGAAAGAATACTCTACAGGGTTTTTATACTACTTATACACACACACACACACACACACACACACGCACAGTATGTTAGTTTCAGTTATTCACATAACCACTGATGCACAAACTTGGACACATTATCAGTGTTGTTTCCTGAGCATCATTGGGTGTTTTGGATCTTCAAAACTCGGCCTGTGTCCAAGTGGCATTTTGAGGTCCTCATGTGTCACCCCTTTTCAAGCATAGCTATCTTGATGCTAGCTCTACAGCCTTCGTGCTGTTGTTGATGGCTCTTCTCTGGCTTGCATCAGTAGGCTGAGGGAATGACCTGCAAATCCTTGGCAACCCACCTCCACTGGCATGAATCTGAGTTTTCCACCCATTCCCAAGGCACAGTTAGCTCCAGTAGGATAAGCTGTTTCGTAGACTCTAAAATCAGGATGTTGTCCAGTCTAAGCATGGACTAGGTGATGATGTGTGCTGGAATTTTCAGCTGCCTATCCAGGTCAACTGTCATCACCCAATCTCGTGCTGTGTAGAGCAAGCCAATAGGATTGCTTTTTCTCAAGGGATGCTCTCCCTCATTGATGAATGCAATTATCCTGGCAGTAGTGTCGGCACTTCTGCTCTTGCTGATCCCCTCAGCTATGGTCTTGAGGACTTGGTCGTGTCTCCAGCGATAACGGCAATAGCCCAGAACCCAAGAGAAGCTGCTCAAGATCTGTTCAAGAGAGTCTGTCTTGGAACACAGGGGGCATGCTGGAGTTACTACTTTGCCACAAACCAACAAGTTGGCAGGGCTAGGGAGGCTGGGCTAACTTAATCCTCTTCGGGTTCCATTTCCACATATCCTGTCAGGTGACCTTCCGCTCCATTCCCTGCTCCCACTTCATCCAGGAAGCCTGTTTCTTCATTGCTACAATCCTTCTTGCTCATTCTTCCTCCACTGAAGCACATACCTATTCTTGCACTAGCCTCAACCTTTCCTTCTCGGCGACAGTGCTGCAACAGGGCTGCAACAGAGACTTGTGGTTCAGCCTAGCTTCTGCCTTTTGGACTGCCTCAGCTGCCTTCTGCTTCCTCCCTGTCCTCAAGATGATGCCTGCTTGGGACACTTTAGCATCCTTCGACCCCGAATACAGCAGATGTTCTTGTGTCCGTGCAATTATGAATTCCTCCCTGATGGAGCTGAATGGGAGCTCCATCAGGGAGGACAACCCAACATGTTGACATGTTGGGTTGACATGTTGACATGATGGATGTTGACAACATACATCATGTTGAACAACCCAACATGGCTCAAGCTGCATGGCATGTCCAACCATTTGCGAAAATGGCTGCTCATACCTTCCACTACCGTCATAGGTTCTTCGTAGATGAGTAGGAACCTGAGGATTCTTGGGAGGTTTCTATGCTGTTAGTTCCAGGCCTTAAATTTCCCGGGGAGCCTAGACTTGTCCACAGTTCTCAGACACCCACTGAAATTTTGTAACTTTAATAAGGATTAGTCTATATATATAATTTATAATTCATGCAGCGGAGACTATTTGATAACTTTATTCAATATCCTATAAGGGCACAGATAAATATGGCATTTATTATTGGTTTATGCAATGTGAGGATTGTTTGAAGTTCACTTAATTTAAACGCTGTTATTTTTTTAAGGTTAATAAATATTTTAAAAGTTGATTGCTTTCAATTGTAATGATGGAATCACTGTAATGTTGGATGGCTAGAATTAACATTTAAAATGTGTGGGGTGTCCTCATTTTTATCCAAAGTGACATCAATGGTTTATTGATCATTATAGGCAGGGCTGGATTAAGAGTTCAGAGGCCCCTGGGCACAATGTCTTGTAGGCCCCCTCTTAGGCAGGCCAAATGTATATTTTGTCCAAGGACATTTTAATATGGCATTTATAGTTTTACTGACTTAAAATTAACTTTGTTGAACTATGCTGGAGTAAAGTTCATAAATGGTTGTTCTTTTCTATAGGAATTTGTAAAACTATGTTGGGTGCACCCTTATTATAGCATTTATAGTCTTACTGATTTACTATTTCTTCCTCTAGGGGGTTCGGGGGCATGCTCCCCGCAAGAAAATTTTGTACATTTTAAGGTTAAATGCATCAATCTCGTGCTCTCTGAGAGATCAACATTAAGAGCTTCAAACTGCTTGTTGAACAAAGAAAAAGCATTAAATTTGTACCAGGACAATAAATAGGACTCAAACATCTTTTTAGTTATGTATCTTTTTAGGCCCGATTAAGGATTAAACACTCGGCCGAGCGCTCGGGAATGAACGCGGCCCGATTAAGGATTAAACACTCGGCCGAGCGCTCGGCATGAACGCGGCCCGATTGAGGCTAAAACACTCGGCCGAGCGCTCGGTATTAACGCGGCCCGATTGCGGAACCCCGAGTGAACGGACGCTCCCCTCCAATCCCGTTCCTTGTTTGGGCTTATTTAAACTTTATTGATTTTTCATTCATGTCGTTTAATACTAAAATACCTGAACAGCCGTTATTTATGCAAGATAAACAGAAAATAAATCAGCACAAAGAATACAAGTTGATGTTTAATGCATTTTTTTATTGAACAACACTTCATTTTTCTCTCTGGTAATTTAAGTAGTGTCCTTCATTCATCAAAGTCGATTCATCACATTTTAACTATTTATTTAAGTCCACTTGAAAGAAATGATTTACAGGGACATAAATACTATAGATGCAGTCAGATACATACACATAATCATGGACCAGTGGCATACAGCAGATCTTCATAACATTTAACATCACTCAATTCTTATGGATACAGGTAGCATCGTCTCCGCCAGATATGACGGCTGCCAATAATAGCAGACAGAGCGCAGTACTTCCCTAGCCGTCTAGCCCACTTTTTGGGCTTCTTCCATACTCGAGTCAAAGGTACATGCAATCTCAACAACAAACACCTTGCTGGTCTCTTCATTAACCACAACAATATCTGGTGTGTTCGCAAGCATATGAGAAAAGGTTTCAGGGCTGTTACAGTTCTGAAACATAGATGGTTTTACACAAGAATGTTTATACATTTTTACAGCAGATGAGAAATGGCTTGATATGTCCTTCACTATAAGATCCACTATTCTGTCGTGGTGTGCGATGTACATTCCCTTATAGGCATGGCAGCCGTTCAAGATGTGTGGCAGTGTTTCAGTGATCAGTTCTGAAGTGTGATGCAAACAATAAGGTACCTGAGTTGTAGGAAACCAGATAGAAAGATTGAGTCTGGTTGGCAGAACTTGTTGTCTGGCCTTTACTGTAAAAATGATAATGTCCTCACAGAGTGCCGTATTCTTGAGAAATGAGTGAGAAACAGAGTGATCAGCAGAGGAGAGACACGCAAGCTTCCCCTGAAGGTTCAGTCCAGTCCAGTGTTGTTTCTGGAGGTGTTGGTGTAGGTCCAGGAGAGTCAGCCATGCTCCTGTGGATGTTAGGATGTAGCTGTGACGACCGTATGTGGCTGTGGCCCTGACAGAGGTCAGGGGGTCAGTAATGATGTCCTCAGAGACCCTCACAATCCCAGAGTCAGACCGCACCCACTCCAGTGATGCTCCAGTGCGGACACAGAGGTCGTTCAGGTCCGTCAAAGCCGGCCGAATGGGTGTCAAGTTTCCCGCTGGATTTCCTCACTGCTCACTGTCTTGTTATGCATTTCACTCAGCACTTTCTGTTGGATATGAACGCACACACACACACTCACGACACACACACACACACACACACACACACACACACACACACACACACACACACACACACACACACACACACACACACACACACACACACACACACACACACACACACACACACACACACACACTTTTTAACAACAGATATTGAAATGATATGACAGCATTAATGTAAATTCAAGGAGTTCAATATACTATTTTCCAATATCAACATTTTTAAACTTAAAACATTTAATCCCACTGCATTTTTGAGTTTGGACTATGTTGTCTGCCTGTTCGCCCTCTGGCTTCGGCCACAATCCCTATCAGAGGCTAGCTGCAGCCACCTGGTGATGAGGAGATCTATTTCCTTTTCTGTAGAATCTTTGGTCAAGGCATTCCGGTGGACTGCATCTGAGAAAAACACAAGATAGAAGAGGTCAGCATGACCATGTGATGTTACTCAGCAACCACCAAAACTTAATTTGGATGCTCTACTCTGCACTTGCATTTCTTTTTAATTTGAAAACTTTAGGAGCACCTTCTGATCAATGACAAATTAAACTTACTATTATAAGGCCATTTATATTTGACTATAAAATGACTTGCCGGGGATCTTTTTTTTAACCTTATTAAATGTCATCTTTTATGTCAAATTCATAAATTGAGATAGAATAATAAGACACAATCAGGAAGAATAAGTTCAATCAAATGAAATCAGCACAAAATTAATCTTTGCACTGCAGAGGTGGCATATAACACAAAGGTGGCATTTAGTTATATTTACATTTACAGACTGTTTAATGAGGCTCAGAAGTGGCATGAGTGCATTTACATTCATAGTTATGATGTTAATGTTTTAAATGGAGTTTGAATATAGAAATACTAAAGAGGTGGTATTATGCTCATTTTTAGGTTCAACATTTTTTAATTCTTAATAAGGGGTCGTACCAGAACAGGTTTACATGGTGTAATTTTCAAAAAACACCATATTTTTCCTCATACTGCACATTGCTGGAGCTCCTCTTTTCAGCCTGTCTGTTGTACGCTCCACTCGAGCTACAGAGTGATGGATCGTACTTGTACAAAATCTTTGTTGGGAGTTGCACACGCGCAGTTCCCAGGTAAAGACTACAAACCAATCAGAAGCAGAGATGGGCGGGTCATAAGAAACAAGGTAGTGTGATCCAAATCAAAGCCTTCAGATGGCAACAGTTTCAGAAAAATATAACTATACTGTTCCTAAAATGTAAGTCCCTTAAAGGGATAGTTCCCTTTGAAATTAATTTTTGATATGTTTTATCTTACCTCAAGGGAATCCAAGATGTAGGTGTCTTTGTTTCCACAGTATTTTCAATTTTGACATTTTTCGTGTTAAACCGTTCTTGTCTGTCAGTCATATAATGCAGGTCTATGGTGGTCACCACCTCAAAGAGCAGCAGAGAGAAGTCCAGATTAAACATGATTTAATGACTCGTGAATGTAAGTACACATTGATGGCCTAAGACACGAAACGAGCGGTTTGTGTGAGAAAACAAACAGTATTTATATCGTTTTTACCTCTTGTTAACAGCAATGTTGGACAGATCTGAATCAGATGTCCAGCTGAACTGAACTGAACCGTGTTCCAGACGTTACTGCCGGAAGTGATCTCTTGCGTCTACATCACGCATTGTTTACACAGAGATTTCGGAAGTTTTACCTTTCACTAAACATATTTAGATATAGTGAAAGGTAAAACTTCCGAAATCTCTGTGTAAACATTGCGTGACGTAGACACGCGAGAGATCACTTCCGGCATAATGTTGGACACAGTTCAGTTCGTATAGATATTTGAAAGAATGCATTTGATCAGCCATTCTTACCTTAGAGCAGTGTTTATTTAAATAGAACAGCAAAAGCAAGATTACCTGAGGAAAAAAGAAAAAAAGATTAGCATTGTACAAAACCATCCATAATGTATACTAAAGCAATAGTATAGGGGGTGGGGCTCGAGCACCCACGGAAAAACAAGACATTCCATTTATTTTAACCAATATAAGTAAAAGATTGCAGCTTTCAGATACAACTTTCTCCTCATTTTATATTGTTAAATGTCGAGAGTGCATCTGCTATAGGCCCTGTGCATAAGGCCATTAAATGCATTTCACAACCACGTCATGTCACATTATGGAGGCACTCGTATGTAAACAACAGCATGGACTCCACTGTTTATGTACTACTTAACACAGGGCTCCAGACTAACTTTTTTTACTAGGAGCGCTGTTTGCCCCTGTAAAGGTCCGAACGAGCTCAGCTTCTCTAGCCTGTACTGCAATTTTTCCTTCTATTTCTTATTCCGACATTGGCTACGTTCAGATTGTCAGCCCAGAAAAGCACATGAAATCCGTTTCAAGCTGCATCCATACGTGGTTTGATATCCTATTGTAATAACAGGACATACGCCTCAGTCTGAATGATCGGATTTCGGGTGGTATGCGGCTCTCACGCCACATAAAATGTACGGGCCGAGAGCTGCATGGACTCACAAATCGGATCTGAAAAGTTGCGATAAATAGTGTGGGCATCATTTTAGATCAGATTCCAATCGGATACAAAGATATTTTGGCAGTGTGAATGTAGTCAGTAGTGTTAACATAAACGTTGTGTCACTTTTTATGATTTATGATGTTGATTTATGACTTATACAGATACAGGGTTGTGTGCCTGTCATTCGTGACTGACATGTGTCACTCATGACCGTCGTAGTGTTCTTGTATCAAGTAGGCTAAACAGTGTTTCTGATTTACGGTCTGTAGCTGACAGGCTCCTGTATGTCTGGTAAATTTTACGATGTGTTGTCGCGTTGTGTGAAATTGTCAAGCTGTGCGAATATCCGCATGTGTTAAGAGAAACGTGTTTAGCTGTAGTTCATTGCGCTTTTGATCCACAGCGTTTGGCGTTTACATGTGTTAATTATGTTGCCGGTGGTTAGCTACGAGTTCGCACTTTTGACCAAAAGTTCCCAAACAGATAAGCCTACATGCATCTCTGAGGATTACTTATACAGATACAGGGTTGTGTGCCTGTCATTCGTGACTGACATGTGTCACTCATGACCGTCGTAGTGTTCTTGTATCAAGTAGGCTAAACAGTGTTTCTGATTTACGGTCTGTAGCTGACAGGCTCCTGTATGTCTGGTAAATTTTACGATGTGTTGTCGCGTTGTGTGAAATTGTCAAGCTGTGCGAATATCCGCATGTGTTAAGAGAAACGTGTTTAGCTGTAGTTCATTGCGCTTTTGATCCACAGCGTTTGGCGTTTACATGTGTTAATTATGTTGCCGGTGGTTAGCTACGAGTTCGCACTTTTGACCAAAAGTTACCAAACAGATAAGCCTACATGCATCTCTGAGGATTATCTTAGTTCTCAAACAAAAAAGGCCACAAAGTTACATATTATATGGCCAGTGTTGGGAAAGTTCACTTATACATGATCTAGTTCAAAAAGCAGTTCACAAATTTTTAAATGAAATAGTTCATACTTCTAAATTTGTATCTAAATTCACGAGTTCCAAAAATGAAATAGTTTTTCCCAAATGTTCCTGCGAGCTATTTTTTTATTATTGCCACGTCAGCCCATATACAACCAGTGGTTGTCAACCACAGACAGCAATTATTTTATCGACGGACAAAGTTTGCACAGACATGTCAGATTTTTCTCATATTCACTGACCTTGTCATAAAATTCGTTTAAGTGATCATACGACCCTCCTCGATGTTGACTGCATGCTGCTCTTTGTTTTGATGACGCATGCGGCGGCCGCGGTGACTTGTGTTGACAGATTGGGTGTTTTTTTTACCCCCGCGACATATTAAGGCCTGTTTACGTGTGTTTTAGGGGGTTTTCGCATGGAAGGTTCTATAGAAATCTGGCACCCTGTTGAACGAAGTTTAACTGAGAGAGCGCGCGTTCACAGACACCAGTATACGTTCATAGTAAAGTTCATCAGGCAGTAATAGGCTACAGTATGTTTATTTCACGTTCGCCTAAATTATCATGAATTATCAGTTCAATGAACGCGCTCATGCACAACACTGTATATAGTCCACTCTTATCCATTGATTTTTATGATAAGATAAATCGTTCTGACTTCCTGAGGGAGTTGTCCTGCATGTGTGCCTACCATTCTGACACTATTGTTACCTTAAATTTCTTTGATAATATTTTTTTTTCAGCACATGAAATCAGAGTTACAGAAAATAATAATAGTGCAGCAAATAAGGAGATAATGTTTTATTTATTTTAATCAGGTCTGTTAACCCGTGAATGGTAGTTAATCTGCAATGACATGTATTTGGTATAACAATGAACATATTTGAAAAAAAAAACATGTTAAAATCAAGTAATGATGCAATCCTCTAAATCTTAACTTTGAGTGAAACAGAATTAAATGGATGTAAAATTATTATCATGTCACATGTGACATTAACATGCCAGAAAATACTGTAGCACCAGTGACACAATGAATCACCAATGCTACACACAAGACCACAATAATTAAAGTTGACTAAATTGTTACATTTTGCACACAATCTAAATGAATAGCTTTGAATAAAGTCTATCCGTAAATGGGTAATCGGGTTATCCCATAAGAAAAAAGTGACATCAGTTACATTTTCATGAAATTTTCCTTTACAAAATGTATGATACAGATGTTATACCACAGCTTGTCAATCGTAGTTTAATAACCAAATTAAGTAGTTTAATCCAGAAGTATTCTAGTTTTAAATATCATTTACATAATATATTTGATAGTTTCCATAAAATGACCCATGATTTTGCATTAATTTTAACCTAAAGTATTATTTTTAACAAAACAAATTAAAAAAAAAAAAAAAAAAACTTTATCGCTTTAAAGAAAAAACTGTGCTTAGTCGTCTTAGATCTTATTTACACAATGATATGCAAGCTGTATTTTGTCCACCGACACACACCAACAAGCAGTCTTCCTGTTACCGTAACTGTTTAACCTTTTGCACTATCAAAACATTTCAAATTGCAGCATTTCGACAATATACGGTTTATTACGGTAATTTCAGGCTTTCCTTTAGCAAATGACGACAGCTTTCTGGCAGAGCGGGGTAGTGGAAGGATTTAAATGTTGAACAGAGAGAGAGAGAGAGAGAGAGAGAGAGAGAGAGAGAGAGAGAGAGAGAGAGAGAGAGAGAGAGAGAGAGAGAGAGAGAGAGCGCAACAGGATAGGGTTTTTAGACAACATAAATAATGCAAGAAATAAAACGAACAAAAACACTGCGATTCAAGCGGTAGACAACAGGTGAGCATTTGGGGTAATTTTTTGATGAAATTTGGGTGGTGGATGATGGCGAATACTCCTTCAGGTAGCCTATCGTAGCATATGTTGTCATGCGTAACGTTACTGTAAACTAAGTTATGTATGTAGACTATTTGTATATGAGT
Source organism: Hybognathus amarus (assembly GCA_030378365.1). Taxonomy (NCBI): domain Eukaryota; kingdom Metazoa; phylum Chordata; class Actinopteri; order Cypriniformes; family Leuciscidae; genus Hybognathus; species Hybognathus amarus. The sequence goes on along the minus strand of JAQIUQ010001820.1, from coordinate 2,444 downwards.
GCGTGTATGAAAAAAAAAGAAAAGTATCCTAAATGAAAAACCCCATGTCACACACATAAATAATTGTATATATGCATTATAGTTAATTTTCAACTTAAAAGTATTAGCTTTTATTATTATTATAAAAAAAAAATCTGTTATTTATTCAAGTTTCTATTATTTGTCTATTTCAATTAAAAATGTAAATAATTTTACAAGCATAGTCAAAATATGTCAAACTCAAAATATACAAAGTCAAGTCATAATATGTGTAAATCACCCCATTTTAGTTCTTCAGGTTCTAAAGGGGTAAGTTGTATCTTTCAGAAATTGCACACATTTTCAGAGACAAGATGTGTACTTTCACAAAGCCAATGGTTCTTTTTGAACAAGAGAGTATAGAGGATTTTTTCTTTTGACAAACATACATTTTAAATTATATTCCAGGGTGTTTAACATCAATTCGTTTTTTAAATATTTTTATGCAAGACGAATTAATTAAAAGACAACAACAACACAAATAGTTTAAGTAGACATAACACGATAATACACAAAACACTTCCAGATCCTTCCATGGCCGTAGTAAACATTAACAATATGTAAATAGATTCTGACAGATTTGTTAACAGCGCCTGTAACACATTGTTGTAATACAATCAACATTTGAGGACTAACGTTACCCGTCCCTTGTAAAGGCCATGGATAAAATTCAGGCATAATCTTAAAGCAATAATCAAGCACAATTTACTACAACAGTGTGTACGGGGTATAAGAAAAGAGGGTTGAAAAGCTCTTTTTATAATAAACACACAAAAGTCTGCAAATGAGAGGGTTTAGTACTCTGATAGATTTAGTCATCTTGTTCAGACAGCAGATGATACTGTTTCACATTATGTATGTTGGACTGTATGTGTTTTAGGTGAAGACTTTTCCTACAGAGTTGTCAACATTCAGTTTTATAGGAATAAATAACAATTAATTTAGGGAATAGTCTTTCTGTTTGAGAATATTTGACCAAGCTGATACGTTTGTTTAGGTAAACTTCCCCATCTATCTCTGATGTGGAATGAATCACAGTGAATAGCCTACAACATGAGCCATTTAAAACAAAATACTTGCCCAACATGAAAAGTGAGGCTTTATGTTTTTTCTGTTACATTTATACAACTGTTGCACTTAAAATAAAACTTAGCAATTAAGTTACCCATTATGAGTGTCACAGATAGACAATCTGTCATTCTTGTCTTCACAATTTGTGTTCTCTTTAAAAAAAAAAAGAAAGAAAAACAGTATTTGTCCCTCATCAACAGAATACCAGAATTGTTTAACATATCTTCATTTTCCACAATTATATAAATATTGAATAGCAACAACTCAATTGTTATCAAATGGTAGTGAAGAGATTATCTACAGAGTGTCACTGTCACCTAGATTGCTACTATAGTGGCCCTGGTATCGTCACATCGCTGTGAGCACACATATAAAACCACAAAGTTTTGACGATGAAGCCATGCCAAAAAAAAAAACCAAAAAAACAACAGAAAACAGCAAATAGTTGTAGCAGTATGGAGATTGAGATATGTTCTTTGATTTTGCTCTTATTTGTTTCTAAAACAGACTGTTAGAAATTGTTTACCACGGTTTCATTCTTAACAACAGCATTCTTATTGTAATGTCTGGTGTGATTGTAATGTTTGTATGGTATTTTCTTTACACTTTCCCCATAGATATCTGTTTCTATGTCATGTTAGTGAACTCAAGGTCTCCTCATCTTCTATTTGGTCATATACGACAGTATTCACATGAATTTGCTTGATATAATAACTTCGAATGCTGGTTATTATATCCATATCTGTGTTACACAACATCTTGTTTGTGTTGAGCGTAAGCATCGGTAAGTGTCAACATCTATGGAAAAGACCATTGTGTTACAGCAAAACCACTATCGGTGGAATGATATTGTATTGTATTGCGTTTATGCATCTTTCTGTATTACTCGACATTATCTCATTTGTTTTCTTGACATGCGTTTTGTTTTTGATTAACCGTGATCCAATTTTCACATCACAAAGAATCTTTCAGAGGGTTTGTCCAGAATTTAGACTATACCGTTAAAAAGTCGACATGTGGGATAAATACAATCTGTACATTGTTTTTTAATTTCACTATAAAGACAATTTAATGAACTTTAACAATTTAATCTTTGGTAAAGTTAACTTAAAGTCTGCACAAAAAAAAAAAAAAAAGATATTCCATCATATACATGTATTTACTCAACTTTTTATGTCAACAGGTTTTACGTATCTGGGCCATGTCACATTTAATAAACATTGTTTATTTCAGTAAACCTAAGTTTCTTACATAGGCTACGATTAATTCAATGACATTTAGTGGAATTGGTTTAACATTCTTAATTTTGTCCAAAACTATTAAGTTCAATTATCCTAACATTTATGTCAAACAAA
>JAQIUQ010001818.1:0-10119 GCA_030378365.1 Hybognathus amarus | reverse complement strand
ATTTATCTTGAGTGACCTACACTGTTAAAAATTTTCCCGTTAAAAAACAGTAAAGAACTGGCAGCACGGTTGCCAGCAAGTTACTGTTAAATTAACAGTGTTTTACTGTTGGTGAAATTTACAGTTGACTACTGTTTTTTAAAAAACAGTAATTAACTGGCAGCACGGTTGCCAGCAAGTTACTGTTAAATTAACGGTGTCGTACTGTTGGTTAAATTTACAGTTGGCTGTTGTTTTTTGCAAATACAGCACAAAGCTATTTCTACATGTTACAGTAATATCCTAAAAAAACAAGGACTTCATATTGAAATTAGTGTAAACTACACAAATATACAACATGGTATTGTGTAACCTATGGACAGTTAGCAAAAATGACAACTTTACCCCCTGTGTTTTTAAAGATTATTTTCTAAACCTTGTGATTTAATACATTTCCCTGTTGCGGTCTTGCTATAAAATACCAAAAGTGAATAAACGTAAAAGTGAAATTGTGAATTAAAAATGTAACAGAAGAAATGCAGCTTTAAGTATTGTTTCAAAACATGTCTCTTGTTTATTAAACTTCTGCAATTGTTTTGGGAAAAAAAGCATAAAGAACATATAAAAATTATAAAATTCAAGGTTTAGAAGTTACAACAAACATAAATAAACAAGATGTTTCAAAAATCAGAATCTGAGCTAATTTGAACAAGTCTTTAACAAATGGCTAAGTATACTGTCAAGTAAGTAAGTATACTTTTTTACTCTGGACACAAACAGTGAATTACCTAATATTCACCTGATTTTGAGTGTGAGTGTGTGAGTGTGTGAGTGTGTGAGTGTGTGTGTGTGTGTGTGTGTGTGTGTAATACTTATATAGAGTCCCACTCAAAATCCATCATTTTTTTAAGCAGACTGGAGACACAAGGGTTCACTGTTTTTTTTTCTGGGCGACCTTCCCTGTCCGCTTTGATATGACTCCTCCAGCCTTGGTGCCTTTTTCTGGGTTTATCCCGATGAACCGCCTGAAAAACAAACATGTTTGTTCAGAATTAGTTTACTCACAAAGAACATATAAATTTGCTATAATCTTGACTATTCTTGTATTAAGACCACTTCCTTGTCAGGAAAGGATAGCTTTCTGAACAATCTTTTGACACAAGACTCTATAGCACCACATTTCACTTTAAATCATGCTCCAAACCCAAAAAGTTGTGAGAAATCAAAATTAATAAAATCCCAATACACAATCCATGCACTTATAATCCTTATAGAATATATCTGTTGTGTTTGTGGCAAAAACAAGTTTTTCACATCTATAAACTATCATTCTGTAATGTAACAGCTACAGTTACGGTCCAGAAATACTGACCTCAAAGAAGATAATGGATACTTTTTTGGGGAGATTTCTAGAGGTGATATGTCATGTTGATTTATTAATCAAGATTTCTTATCAGTGAACTTGTGCGCTAAAAGAGTCTTATGATATTGCAGTCGTACACGGACCACCTAAGGCCAAGATCAGGATTTGCATTAAATAGTAAATTACATTTTGGTTTGTTTTTAACCAAACCCTATTACGTACCCCTGAACACTTACTTTTTTCTTAATTCTTAATTTCTTACTTTTTAAAATTCTCTTTTGGTCTGAAAAATAAAGAAGGACATATTGCGCACACCAAGGTGAGTAAATAATGACTGAATTGTGTAAACTTTAACATTAAAAAAAAAAAACACTTAGTTGGTTAATGTAGAGTAATCATAAAAATAAAAAAATAAAATAAAATTCTACTATACATACCGATGAGTATGAGCCGAGGAGCTGCAGGTAGTGTGAGCATCCTTTCCACATCAGCAGCAGTGGCAGGTGCCTAGGAGAGGTACAATGATGTGGAAATGAGAACAACTCAATGGACTCATAGACAACATCAACAAACAAACAACAATACCTTGTATGTATTTTAGTTTATAAATTAAACGGATAGTTCACCCAAAAATGAACATATTGTCATCATTTATTCACACTCAAGTTGTTCCACACCTGTATGAGTTTAAATAATGTTGCTAACCAGTCATGACTTCCATAGAATTTTGTTTTCTAAAATGGAAGTCAGTGAATGGCATCAACTTTTTGGGTTACTGACATTCTTCAAAATATCTACTTTTGTGTTCAATAGAAGAAAGAAACTCATACAGGTTTGGAACTTGAGTGTGAATAAATGATGACAAAATGTTAATTTTTGGGTGAACTATCCTTATAAGAATAATCATTCATTTTGCCTGTCAGGACAATCATAGCATAATAAATAAATAAAAGGAAATGATAACTTATGTCTACAAGCAGGAAAGGAATTTACCCATCCAGGCTCTCAGTGAAGTGAGCCATGAGAAGTAACACTGCAGCAGCAATAACTAAACTTGAATAGTGTTGATAAATATTCTAAATTACGTACTGGGAAAAGAAACACTGCAGCAGCAATAACTAAACTTTGAATAATAATTAGTCTTAAAGATTACTCTAAATTTCGTGCTGGACAAAGTAACAATACAGCAGCAATAACTTAACTTTAATGAATTATTCTTAATGCTTATTCTATCACTCACAACTCAACAACTTGGATCTATACAAAAATAAAGCCACCATTAAAGTAGGCCTAACAATACAATCACTAGTACAAAAAATAAATTACCCTGAGATGTAGGCTACAGATTAGGCATACAACAAGTTTATCCCCATTTAACGCACATAAAGCCCGAAATTTAGGTTTTGTCTAACGGTTTTCTGAATTATGAAAATCAAGCTGCAACACCGGTCATTTTACTGCGCTAAGACGACGATGTAGCTAATTCACATGCAAAAGTGTTTTTACTTAAAGCTTTGCAGGAACTTTGCAGAAAAATTGAACTATATTGGATGAAACTCACCCTGTAATCGGGAATTATCCGTGTCAGGAATCCAACTTCCCTCACAATGTCGCAGTTGGTGCTTTTATCACTGCGAATATAAAAATAGTTATGCCTACTTCCAATATCCAAAATACAAGTAAGTAACAATTGCAGATGTCATGCATTTTTCTATCAAAACGAGCAAAACAAAAGGGAACTCACCTATAATAAGTATGAAGATGGATGAAAAATCCATGCGTGCTCACTGCAGTCTTCCATGTCAAGTCAAAAATACTGTTAAGTACCGTTTTGTTTCCCTCGAGCAATAAATACATTAAAATGCCGTTATAATTTGTCTACGTCATTTTACAAAAGCAAAAAAACAGCAATGTACTGCTTTTGAACAAAACAGGAATATACTGTTGAAATTTAGCCGTAAATTTACATCAATTTCTAACAGTGCAGCTCAGAATAACTCATTGTTGAACATACTTTGCTGTCACCTGTAGTGCTGGATGTTTTGGAATTATACTCTGATATCTTTCTGCAATAGAGACATTTCAAATCGCAAAATATCTTAAAAGAATGCAAAGTTTTTTATTTTCTCTTCATAACGTCTGTGTTGGAATGGCAGTGTAAAGAGAAAACAAGACAGAACAAGAGACAAAGACCGTTTGCACATGTGTGACTGAATGGCAACAAGAACTGTATGACCAAAACTGAATTTCATGCTGTACTCTGCCTGCAAGAAAAAGAGCATTCCTAAGATACTCTCTGTCTCTCTCTTTCAAGCAGTGTCTATTTTATGAGGTGAGACCTCATAGATGGGGTGAGCAGGCAAATGCCAAATCAGAAGAAGAGAATGGGGGGGGGGGACTCCTCTCATTTATATTCAAGGAGGAAGAGAGAAGCAGATAATTCTAGGCAGACATCCTTGGCAAAGGAAACAGAAAAAAAGAGCATCATATCTTGATGTCTTCTCTCCTGTTATAGAGGGTGAAACATAATCATCTGATGGAGACTTTTAGCTTGTTCACTGCCTGCATGCTAGCTGTTCTGTGCCTTCAGTAACTGAACTTTGTGCCATAGATGTTCTCTGGACTTTTAGCATTCAGCACTGCAAAAAAATTTGTTAAAGAATTAGCACATACTTGCAGATGAAACCAAGTACACTGATGAAATGGAATATTGTTATTGTTATATTTATATGCATATTAATATTACAAATATTGTGTGCACTATTTTGTTTTTAAAAACGTTCACTGTAAAAAAGCACAAAAGTAGATATCTTCAAAAGTACTATTAGCACACACTAGGCATTCTAGCTAATTAGAAATCAGGTTGAAACTTTCCAGAAACTTTCCAAGGCATTTTCAGAAAGCTTCCAGATTTTCAGAATCTTCCAGGGATCTTTGAGAGGTTTGAAATTTAACCGGAAATATTCAGCCCTTTGCAACCCTAATCAAAAATACAGTAAACTGTAATATTGTGAAATATTATAACAATTTGAAGTTCGTGTTTTCTCTTTGAATGTATTTTTAAAAGCAATTCATTCCTGTAATGGCAAAGTTGGATTTCCAGCATCATTACCCCAGCCTTCAGTGTCACATGATCCTTCAGAAATCAGTCTCATATGATTTGGTTCTCAATTTCATATTTCCCTATTTTATCAGTCAATGTTGGAAACATTTGTTCTGCTTTTGTGGAAGCCATGATACATTTTTTTCACCGAATGAATAGAAAAGCTCAAAAGAACAGTTTTTGGTAACAATTTACAATACGAGTGCACTAATAAACATTAATTCATGTTTGAATTAATTCATGTTTGATACATTACATTCATGTAATGATTATTTAAGCTATTCATTAATGATTACCACATTTAGGAACTAATTAAGAGTCTGTAAGGTTAATGTATTAGTTCATACATAAATTGTTATTAATTAAATATGTAATTATGAATTAATTACATAATAACTCATTTTCTGAACTAATAATGTTAATTAATGTTAATTACCAGAATGAGCCAGAGCCTTGTATTTCAACCTCCAGATAATATGACAGGTACACTAATGTATTAATACATCATTAATTACTTCATTGTTCAGTGCAAATTCATTTGCAAATTGGTACAATAACTAAATGATTAGTTAATAATGATGTGCCTCAACAAGTAAAGTCATAACAATGATACCTTGCAAATCATAGCTAATGATTAATTAAAGCTGACAACTGGAAGTTGAAGTGCATAGCTTTGACTAATTGTGTGGTAATTAACACATTAATTTCAGCCTCGCAAGACCATCCTGATCTCGCAAGCTTTGAAGGTTTAACTTGGCAATCAGTACTGGATACTTTCCGATTAAAGAAAATTTAGGAGCCAGTTCACCAACGAACGTCCAATCAGCAGTTGGCTTTGAGGCGGGTTGAGGTGTACGCAATCAAGGCGGAAGCACAGCAATCTGAAACATTTTCAGACAGCGGTAGTCCTAATTCTTTAGCGCCGGCTAATGCTTTTCTCTTGCATCCTTCTTGTGAGAAATGTGAACCGGATTATGAAAATGATACTTTCATTTCAAATTGTAGTTACATAAACGGCAAATATCCTTTGCAACATGTTGCTTGTTTGTAACTAACGAGCCTTACCTGCAGCAGCAGGTCTAGTTACATTCATGTGCTTCGTTAATCTGATTAGTCGATTTAGCCCAATTCTATCACCAACATAGGCCAATCAGCTAACCAGTATTTTGACCTTGCAAACTTCTTCAATGGCAAGGTTCCAGATGGATATGCAGAGAAATCCATCTGACGGAGTCAGGTTAACATTAATTTACACTATTAGTTAATAAAATATGTTATCAAGAATTAATACACAATGACACATTGTAATTAATAGCAATTCACTGATTACTTACATCTATCAATCATATAGATTCTTTCATTAGTTGCTGATGCATAATAATCTTAATTAATGGTTTAATTCTTCATGAGTTATACATTAACTCATTATTATCTGTGCATGCAGTTAAGGATGAATTAATGCATATTGGTGCACCCAATCATTCTAAATGTTACCCAGTTATTATTTGAAATAGAAGAAAATTTTAACATAAATGGATGTGTTGCCTGAATAAACACATTCGATTTATCTGCAAAAAAAAAAAAAAAAAAATTAGTTATGCTACAAAGCTTTGTAAGGGTAATGTATGTATATATATATTTTTATAATAATATGTTATTTTATATAATACTTTTATGCAACATAAATATTTATGTAATGTTTTATGTCTTTAGTGAAAATATAAATATATTTTATAAAATTATTTTATGGTAATAATATTTCCTATTTTTGAAGTGTGGTTTATTCAGAATTATTCTTTTATTCGATTACTTTAATGCATTTGCAAAAAGAGACATAAACTGAAAGTGCTATCATAAAATGCATCGGCAACTTTGGTCCTTTGCATTGCACTGACGTTTCCAATAATGTTCCATTGCTGCTTGTGACCAGTGATGTGATTGCTCAGGCCCACCTCTTGTAAAATCTCTAAAAATCAAACATCTCATCATCGGTGAAGAGAGCAAAGCTGTGCATATGTGTGTTGTGGTCATAGTTACTGAATGATGATGTTTTGCTTGTGATTTGAGCCCTTGTCTGTCAGGAAGGGCTGATTGAAAGCCCTATTACATTCATTAGCCATTACTCACTCTGACCTGTAGATCAACACATACACACACACACACACACACACACACACACACACACACACACACACACACACACACACACACACACACACACACACACACACACACACACACACACACAGCTAAATGGTTTGCTCAATATTTCATGGTGAACACTACACAGGAACATTTAATTGACCTAATTGGTCCTTTCCCTTCATGTGTTAAAAATTGTCAGCCATGAGACAAATGACAAGGCCTCTCTCTTTCTCTCTCTCTCTCTCTCTCTCTCTCTCTCTCTCTCTCTCTCTCTCTCTCTCTCTCTCTCTCTCTAATCTACCTCCTTCTCTCTTCTAATAATTCTGGCATACTCTATTCTGCTCAAAACAACTGAAGCACAAATGCACACACACACACGCACACACACACACAAACTCAGACTCTCACATGTTCGTAATGAGGTGCACTGGTGCTTATCCATGAGTGAAAGGTGTCTCTCTCCATATTTTCCTCTCATTTGATGTCGAGAAAGTCATTTGGCACACCTGAGAAAGCTCGCTGACAGGAACTCATATACATGCATGTGTGAATTATCATACCACTAAAAAATAATCGATGTAGAGTTACAGAGTCAGTCTGCTTCCAAATACACTTAGACTCTAAAATCTAGTGTACAATGCAGCTAAAGTTCCCAGGAGTATCATCAGAAAGGCCTTGTACATTCAACATAACCCATAACCTAAAGGAATAATGGACCTAAAGGAGCTTTTATCACAATTTGCAATCTAATGTTGTTTCAGTCTGTGTATACACTTCTGTTCACTGTAGACTGAATGGTCAGGTCTATTTGAAAATATTTAAAGTGGATGGATGAGAGATTGGACAGTTTAGTTTCTAAAAAAAAAAATCACAGAAGCAACGTTGAAATATCATTAAATTATGTGCCGACTCACCAGTACATTGTTTCAAGTCTTCTAAGCTATGAGTACAGCTTCTGTGTAAGACTTGAAATTTAGAGTTACAATGTCTTAATCCACCACTCAGACTAAACCTGAATCATTGATTAAGTGTCACATTGAAGACTAAATTGGTTTAATTGGGACTGAATCCTTTAGATCAGTTTTGTGAACTGGAATCAACTGATTCATTGAAAAGATTTAGACCCAAAATACAATTTGTTCATAAATCAAGCATCTGTCGTGACCAAAAGACTGTACAGTATGACTTCAGAAGTCTTTGAATATAGCACATATGGATCACATTTATTAATACTTTTATGGTGCACTTTGTCATGCATTCACTTTCTTTATATTGGAAAGATTGGCCAAGATCTTCAAAAAATCTTAAAAATGTGTTGTGATTTATCTCCAAAGCCAAACTTATCTACTGCCATAACCCAAGCACTGTTCTGAATCCAACTAAAAGCCTAATCTCCATTCATTTTTGACTATCTTCAGGGTAATAAAGATATATCACTCAGACCATCCAGCTACTTAAAACACAAGGAAAAAGTGGCTAATGAGCCTTCATTACATGTGATCTCAGAGTTGTAGACATGAAAGACCTACTGAGCAGTTTTTCCAAACTTTTAAAGTGTCTCAAAGAGCACTTGTTTAGGGCATTTCCACAGGCAAATTAATTATGTTCTCGCAGAGTATTGCAGTTTTATTTTTTATTTCCATTTAATTTTTTCATATTTTATTATGTAATCTGTTATTTTACAAATACTGCTGTTTTTTTCTTGTATTGTCCGTATGTTACAGTATGAAATTTTTTTTATGTACAGATATTTTCTGTAAAGCAAAGTTTAGCAATGCAAAATAAATCAAATTGGTCTTGCTAACTAACACAGAACTCGTTAAATAACTCAAATAACATGTAAAACCTGTCAACGCTTACATACATTAGGATGTAAAACCTCTCCACACAGGTAATGTTCAGCAGCAATATGAACAGCCAGATAGAAAACATTATTAGGGAATGATTAAGCAGAGCAGCTTATTACAGTAATATTTTCATTTATTCAGACACCCCTCCCTCCTCTCCAACCTCTGTAGCTCTTTATTGTCTCTCTTGTTGATGCAGCCATATTAAGCCTGATCCTCATCCAGCATCATAATCACATTTCTCTCTCTCCATTACACACACACAATCAAACAGAAGCACACAGATGCATTTCACACACTCACACCATTCCTCATATGAAGATGTCATTAAACCCTCTCTTACACCAGATTGATCACTGATGAGGCTGGAACATAAAACAGATGAAAGAGAATTTGTTTGGGAGGCCTGAATATCACACACACACTCCTCAACTCGCACATGCTCAGATATTTCCATGGCGCTGGCTCTTTGTTTACCCAAGATGGCCCTATTGTCTGGCTGTCTGAGGTCCTCTGGTAATTTACTCTTTCCACCTGTTTGTTTTGACAGATTTCCTGCAGTGAGACAAAATCGAATTCATTCTCTTGCCATTTTCTTGTTACATAATTGTCTCCATTGATTCACAATAGATGTGTTAAAACTGCCTCTCTGGTTTAAACAAGCTTACTTGGCTAATCATTTATATCTAATAATAAACACAATTGCAAAGGCCAAGACCAGAGAGCTGTGTAAGGACATCAGAATAAAATTGTAGACCTGCACAAGGCTGGGATGGGCTAAAGGACAATAGGCAAGCAGCTTGGTGAGAAGGCAACAACAGTTGGCGCAATCATTAGAAAATGGAAAAAGTTCAAGATGACGAGTTCACTTCGGTTCTTGGAATCCATGCAAGATCTCACCTCAGTGGGCCATCAATGATCATGAGGAAGGTAAGGGATCAGCCCAGAACCACACGGCAGGACCTGGCCAATGACCTGAAGCCAGCGCATGTCCAGGCCAGTCTGAAGTTTGCCAATGACCATCTGGATGATCCATATGGTCAGAAGAGACAAAAAATAGAGCTTTTGGTCTAAACTCCACTTACTGTGTTTGGAGGAAGAAGAAGATGAGTACAACTCCAGAACACCATCCACAGCTTTGAAGCATGGAGGTGGAAACATGGACGGAATGGTCCTGGGCCAGGGAGGATGAATGCAGCCATGCAGAGATCTCTTGCAAGATCTGGCCAAAAACCTTCTTCCCTAAGACCATTGAAGATGAGTCGTGGCTGGGCCTTACAGCATGACAACAGCCCAAAACACACAGCCAGGGTAACTAAAGAGTGGCAACTAAACTCAAGGTCCTGGAGTGGCCTTGCCAGTCTCCAATCCTGAACCCAATAGAACATTTTGGAGGGAGCTGAAAGTCTTTTTGCCCAGCGACAGCCCAAAACCTGAAGGATCTGAGAAGGTCGAGAAGTGAGCCAAAATCCCTGCTGCAGTGTGTCAAACCTTGGTCAGAGACTACAGAAAAAGTATGATCTCTGTAATTACAAACAAAGATTTCTGTACCAAATACGCCAATGTCTTAAATACTTGTTCTCCCACTATATACAGTATATGACTTGCAAAAGCCTTCTAAGTGCCATCTGAAATTTTCTTCTAGAATAATAAGTTTTTTTCAAGCTTGTATGTTTATTATT